>CAUYRH010104749.1:0-10184 GCA_963574655.1 Perodicticus potto
GGATTGTGGCTCTTTTTTTTTAATTGTTGGGGATTCATTGAGGGTACAAGAAAGCAGGTTATACTGATTGCATTTGTTGGGTAAAGTCCCTCTTACAATTGTGTTTTGCCCCCAAAAGGTGTGGCACACACCAAGACCCCAACCCCTCTCTTCTTCCCTCTCTCTGGCAAAGCTATTGTTGACAGTATCTAAAAGGGCCAAAACAGAGAACAGACCTAAAATAGGTGAGATTGGCATTTTCTGTTGTTTCCATCAGCAGCATAAGATATCAAAGTGTCCACTGAATAAATCACATGCTTTTGAACCTGGATTAACCAGCTGTCTTAAGTGTTTGTCATTCCTTTAGCTAAAGACAAGAAGAGAGAAATCTAGGTTGCTTAGGTCTGTGCTTGTATATGTACTTTGAGTCACAATTTTTTTTAACGATTGCAATCTGACAAAGGATTGAAACAGAAATAAGAGCAAATTTAAGTGCACAGATACTTCCAAGTATGTTCTGAGGGCAAACCCTACCCACTTTGCTTAGCAACAACAAAGATATCTCTTGCTTGCAGGATATATAGTAGCATCTCGTCGTCTTCTGCCTGCCCTGCATCTGTTTCCCCCTCTTCTGGTCACAGCCCCAGGTCTCTTACCATCTTTCAAAACATGCACTCATGTGGTGGCTCCATCAGTGTACCACCTCTTGGGTCCGTAGTTCACCTTGGCCCAAGACTTGTCAGCCAAGTCTTCTACCTCATTGGCCATTGTGATTAACTCTGGACCCCCACTTACAGACAATTAGGATTTTTTTTTTTATTGAAACTAATAGTGGGAAGGAGCCTTTTTTTGCTGGGTCTGTTACATGAGGATGATGTTGGCCTGGAGCTGGCAGGGGCCACTGTAGAGAGTGCCAGGCAAGGTTGAATTGAGCACAGAGGACACTGAGAGCTGCCATCATTGATTATGCTTCTGGACCCAGCTTTGCCTGAAGTTAGAGCTGGCTCTGAACTGTTAGCTACTCGTAAACCAACACGTGCCTGCATTTGCATACGTCAAATCCAACTGGGTTTCTGTCGCTTCTGAAAAGAATCCTAGATAATAAAGAAATGAAACTCAAGTTACAAGCACAAAAGGTCAAGGGCCTAAAATTTTCTAGGTCAAGTAAAGTCAGAGAGATCTCTTCTATCCCTTCTGGAAAAATGGCAGTTGTGGTTATGTAGCAGAAAAGCAGCTGGTTGACTTTTCCTACTGTGACTCTCCTAAGTTGGAGTAGGAAGGGACTTTGCCTACTTCTTGTAGCCTTCAGTGTATCCTTCCCCCAGTTTTCCCACCTAAGAAAAAGAAGACAGGCTTGGATAGAATCTAATAGTTTGGAATAGAGATGGAAGGAAATAGGAGCTTTTCTATGAGAGGCCTCTTTGTCTTGGCAGCTAATAATTCAATGGCTTAGACTCAAATAGTCGTGAGTAGAGCTGTCCAATAGAAATAGAATGGGAGACGTGTACGTGTGTGATGTTAAATTGTCCAGTAAGTCCCATTAAAAAAGCAAAAAGAAATTAGTTTTATTAATATATTTTATTGAGTTCAACATTTCCCAAATTTTATCACTTCAAGATGGGATTAGTGTAAAGAGCAATTGTTAATGAGATAGTTTGTGTTCTTTCTGTGCTGGGCCTCTGACGTCCGATGTTTATGGTACACTTACCACACATCCCAAGTCAGACTAGATGTATTTCCAGAGCTCAGCTGCTGCATCTGGCCAGGGACTGCAGCACTGGACAGCACAGCTCATGATCAGCAGAGATTTGGAAACTCAGATTTACTCCTCAACGCTAAATTTAGTGCAGGCAAGATCAAGAGGTGGGCAAGGAGCCTCAGCCTGGGTCCTCTAGGTTTCTCACACACACTCAGGGTGTGCCCTGTCTCACTTCTATTTTAGTTACTTGCCTCAGAAAGAGTCTTGGCTCTTGCACAAGCCTTTCCCTAAAAATAAAATCTGGGGGAGACAACTAAGCTGTTAATCTGTGAGCTTATTGATTGCTTTAAGTGGAGTCTATAAACCAAGATTTATAAAACATGGATCTGACTTCAAATATTTTTCTTCCAACATTTTGGCTAATACCACCATCATCTTCTCCCAAATATTAGTAGGAAGAGGTCATGACCTAGAACTTTAGTCACATTTAGGTCGTGCTGAGCAAAAAGAGTCTGTGCCACTGAAAATAGGTTAGGTCTGTTCTTCCAAGGGTTTAGTTTATTAAGTAAGTGACCATTTCTAAGAAGAATTATTATTCTTAAGGTTATATAAAAACCTCACCCTTTTTGTCCTCTTTGAGTTTCAGACTCCTCCCCCATTAGTATGATGAATCTAAGCTCTGCCATTCTTCCCTCCTCAATATCTCTTAAATATATCCTTCCATTCAGTTCTCCTCCCACCCGCTTAATTCTCGCTGCCTGGATCATCAAAGTGACCTCATCACTCAGTCTTAGCATCCAATCTGTTTGGATCCCTTTCTCCCAGGGAGTCAGAGTGGATTTCAAAACTCAGATCTGAGGCCTACCTGTTCCCTGGCTTCTGGTTGCCCTCAAGGATAAAGCTCAGTGTCCTTTACCCAGCCTCCAAGGCCCTTTGAAGCTGGCCCTCCCCATTCCTGGAATACTCTCCCTCTCCCACCCACCTCTGACTTCCTGCGGTGAAGAGCTTTGAGCTCCCGCTGGACACTGGCAAATGCTCACCTCACTTCCTGAGTGCCTGGTCTCTGCCTTCTACCCAGTGAGTGTTTACATAGTTATCAGATCTCAGACGCCTTACTGATTCATGGGGGAAGCCTTTCCTCGCATCCATGACCTACATGCTCTCATGTATGTTCTCTTTAACACAGTTTGTCTTTCCTTTATTGTTCCTAACACTGCAAAAAATCTGCATAAATGCATGAAATATCACTTCATACCCATTAGGATGGCCACTATCAAAAAAGAAAGGGGGAAGAAAATAATTGAAGATATGGATAAATTGGAAGCCTAGTACACTGTTGGTAGGAATGTAAAATGGTGCAGCTATTATGGAAAACAGTATTGAGATTTCTCACAAAGTTAAAAATAGAACTACTGTATGATCCAGCAATTCTAATTCTGGGTACATATCCAAAAGTATTGAAAGCAAGGTTTCTAAAAGATATTTGCACACTCATATTTATAGCAACATTATTCACAATAGCCAAGAGGTAGAAGCAATACAGATGTCTATTAACAGATGAATGAATAAACAAAATATGGTATATATATATCCACACACACACAATGGAATATTGTTCAACTATTAAAAAGAAGGAATCCTGGCACTCTGGTACAACATGGTTGAAAGTTGAGGTTCCCTTATGCTATGTCACAAAAAGATCAGTGTACATATTAGTCAAACACACAAATACAGAAAGTAAAATGGTAATTTCAGTGGCTGAGGGTAGAGGGAAATAGGGAGTTGTTTAATGGATATAAAATTTCAGTTTTGCAAGAAAAAAAAGTTCTAGAGGTCTGTTGCATAAAGATATGAATATAGGTAACACCACTGAACCGTATACTTAAAAATGGCCAAGATGAAGCTGAGTGTAGCCAGCACCTGTACTCCCAGCTACTCAGGAGGCTGAGGTGGAAGGATTGCTCCAACACAGGCTCTGGTGCCCTATGAATAGTAACTGTAGTCTCATATTGCTGGAAGTCTGTCTCTTAAAAAATATGGTTAAGATGTTTATGTTTTCTACTACAACTTTTATAAAACTTACCTTGGTATACTTTTCATAGTAGCATCCATTTCTCCCTCTCAACTGTGAGCTCTATGAAGGAAGTGAATGCTCTCCAATATGTCCTTGATAACAAACACTATGCTTTTTGGCATTCAGTAACTATTTAAATGAATGAGTTAAGAAAATAAAATTGAGCAATCAGAGTGTAGCTAGCTGTTTGTATAGATACTTAATATGTTTGCCCAATTGATAACACAAGCAAATGCCAAATATTTGAACATTCTGAAATACCAAGCAAAGGGTCTGCACATAAGAAGTGATGTATAAATTAATGAATGTAGCACTTATCTTAAGAGAAGAGACCTCAAAAACTCAGTAGCTCAAACTATGTATTTTTCCATCTAAAGAATAATAGAACATCTCCAGTTAAAATTTTATCCAAACTGTTAACTATATGGTTTTTATATGTGGCATAATATTCATTGACATTGGTATTTAGAAAGAGTTAACGGTCACATTTCATTACTTCATGAAAAATGTTTGGGAGCTGATATTGAAGAAAAGGTAAATAGAGAATTAAGACAGATTTTTTGATTACCTAATTCCAGGTGACACTTAGCCAATCAATACATGATGGTTTTTTATGAACAGTAACACTGAGGAAGATAGTGGGTCACAGTTGGCACTAGCAGTAATGTACGTACCCCTCACTGGGAAACATTTTCATTGTGATGTTCAGGAGATAGGCATTTTGAAGTTGTAAATATGAACATGTAGGAAAGAGATTTGGTTTCAGAAAAATGCCAGATGTAGAGTTTAGTTAGTAACTGGCCTTTGATAATCTGGGCTGATTCCATGGAAGGAATGGAGCTCCTCTGTAAGAATCATTTCTCATTGTTTAGGTGGTGGTGAAATCCAAGCTCCTGAGGCCTGGAAGAGGTGGGTGGGTCTGGCCCCCACAGCAGAGTTACAGCATAGAATGTTAGTGTCAATTAAAGCCATATTATAAGAGAAGGAAAAGTTTGAGATTTGGAATGTCTGTCCACAACACAGAATCTTAATTAAAGGAAAGAAAAGTGGTAAGTAAAGTAGTTGCAAGTCCAGTAAAACCAGAAGAAACAGAAGGCAGGAGAGGAGGAAACAGTGATGAATCACCAGAGGATGGACAGTGTGGGTGTGATGGGGAAGGCAAGGTGGGGCTATGGAACCTGCAGAGAGAGAGGCTTTTAAAAATTCACTGCAGGAGGGCGGCAACCATACCTCAGCAGGTAGGGCACTCACCATATACACTGAGGCTGGTGGGTTCAAACCCAGCCTGGGCCAGCTAAAACAACAATGACAATTGCAACAAAAAAACAGTCAGGCTTTGTGGTAGGTACCTGTACTCCCAGCTACTTGGGAGGCTGAGGCAAGAGAATCGCTTAAGCCCAAGAGTTGGAGGTTGCTGTGAGTTGTGACACCATGGTACTCTACCGAGGGTGACATATGAGACACTGAATCAAAAAAAAAAAAAAAGAAAGAAAGAAATTCACTGCAGGAAATCACAGGGCTTTTAAGAAACTCTCCTAGAGATTCCTCTACTCCATAACTGGATTTTAAACTAACTCCAGACTTAAATTATTAACAAAGAAGAAAAAAAAATTGTTAAAACAGAAAGACTTCATTCCAGTACCTTTCAAGAAGAATTGCTTTTCTTCTATTTTATCAAAAGCTTATTACTGGGGGTGGGAGGAGGCAAGATGGGCGACTGGAGCCAGCTTTCCACAGAGGCTCCCATCCAGAAGGAGAGTTAAAGGACAGAAGTTTAGCAAGAAAGCTGATGGTTTGGATCTGAGCCAAGAGAGAAGGTTGAAGAACACACATCAACCCTGCTGAGGTGAGCTGCGACCCCAAGGATACAAACAAAAGGTACAAAATCCATAGCCAAGCGGACTGGAGTCCCCTCCCCCATGAAAACGGCTCACAGTAAACTCCATACAAACAAGCAAGCAGAGTTCAACTATCCTCCCATTTTATCCCACCGGAGAGACCCTCTAAAAACTGGACCTCCTTCGCATACTAGGGTGTCATGGCACTCTCCTGCCAGGCATTAAACTGTATAAAACTGTATATATTCTCTACCTGCAATTTTGAACTCCCAGCACTCCCCTCCACTCTCACCCCGAGGTCTGGAGGCCTGTCCCCTGTGGAGTCCTGATTCTTAGGCATTTTCTTGAGGAGTATAGAAGGGGCATGGGCTGATGCTAATCTGTGCTGATTCTCCTGAATGGGAGAAAGGATAGGACGGTCAACCGAGAAGGAACCGTACAGGAGTGGCAGTGCCCCGAGGCATAGAACAACAGCCGCAGCAGCGGTAACAATATGGCTTACACCCCTGGGGATACTTTGAAAGGATAATCCCAGTCTCTCTGGGCAGCCAGAGGAAGCTGGGCATCTTCTTTGGTGGCAGCCACTGGCAGAACAGATCTGGGATGGAAATGCAGGCCCCGTGAGTAAAGGGTATGCCTGAGGCGGTACCAGCCTGGGCAGAGTGTGGGGACTAGAATACCTGCGCACAGAAATAGCAGACTCCTAGGGTGGGGTTGACCCAGAGGACTGCTTCGCTGAGCCTCAGACGCACCTGGCCCTTAGGGGATCATAGCTGAGGCAAAGGGGGTAGGCAGTGGCTAGAACTGACAGTTAAGTGTGTGTTCTGACCACCTCCACCCACACAAACTGCAGCCAAGACTGGGCAGTGGCACAGACAGGGCTGAGTTGCTCAGCATCTGATCCCCAGGGAAATATAGTCAGGACAGAAACAAATTCTGCAAAGTTGTTCTGTTCTGTCAGCAACATCAATCAGAGGCAGGGCTGGAACTGAGTGAACCACCATAGCACCCATTAAGCACCCGAGGTTGTTGGGCCTCACGTACCCTTGCTGGGTAGTGGCAGATAGTGGCAGCTAGACTGAGAAGACATAGATCTCCCTGTGACTTAGGCAGGCACAAACCCCTGGAGCATCTCCTCATTGGAGGGAACTGGATCACAGCCCTGTGCAGTTACCAGTGACTGGGTATGACAGAGGTGCAAGGTGGGGAAGGAGACATCAACCTTCCCACACTAATTTACTTGCTGAGTGGGTCCTTCTTACCTCGTGGAGCACTGGAGTGAGTCCTACTTGAGCTGCCAGCAGACACCTGTTATCTAGTTGCTGGAGACCTTTTGACCTCTCCCACCTGAGACTTCTGATGATTGGGACAATTGATTTGGACCTCTTGAACTGGGCCAATCACCTGAGGACTATCCAAAATGGTACCCTGGGTGTGTGGTTGTGGAAAGGTTTGATTTTTCTTTCCCAGTTGTTGCCTCTGAGGGGCAGGGTGACTTAACTGCTGGTATTTCTCTAGAGCTGAGACTTCAACCCAGAGTAACTGATTCACTAGGGCAATACAGACATCAGCAGAAAATAAGGCAGAGCCACTTAGCGCTACCACACCAAGAAGATCCCCAGTTTCTTAGGGCATAGCACTGTATGCATCCTTGGAAAAGCTCTAAGGGAAAGGGTACAGATGCCAGTCCCAGCTTTTGGGCAAAGGACTGGCCAATCACTGCTCCTGGAACCCCCAACCCAACTTTTCCTTATGTGCTCATCTAGCCAAACGGTGCAAAATAATCATGGGGTGAAATCAGCAGAAAACTCCAGTAACATGAATAACCAGAGTAGATCAACACCCCCCTTCCCAAGGAACAATCTGGCGGATACAACTGAAGAACCCATTTATAAACAGATGGCTGAGATGTCAGAAACCGAAATCAGAGTTTGGATTGCAAATAAGATCAAATAATAGAGGAAAAGTTGGAATTAGAAATTCAAGGAGCATTTCAAAAGTTGTCTCAAGAATTCAAGGAATTCAAAGACAAAATCACCAAAGATTTTCACACATTGAGACAAGAAGTTGCAGCCCTCAAAGATCTGAGAAATACAGTAGAATCCCACAGGAATAGAATGGAGCAAGCAGAAGAAACGATTTCTGACATTGAAGACAAAGCTTACGAATGCCCCCAAACTCTCAAAGAGGAAGAGAAATGGAGAGCAAAAACGGATCCTTCTCTCAGAGAGCTCTGGGATAATTCGAAGAAAAGCAATATTCTCCTGATAGGGATCCCTGAAGACGAAGAAGTGGCTTCACAAGGCACAGAGGCTCTTCTTCACAAAATTATGAAAGAGAACTTTCAGACATGCCAAGAGATTCTGAAATTCAGATAGCAGTTTCAGAACCCCAGCACAACTCAACCCAAATAAGACATCCCTCAGGCACATCATAATTAACTTCACTAAAGTTAATATGAAGGGGAAAATTCTGAAAGCAGCCAGATGTAAGAAAACCATAAACTACAAGGGGAAGAATATTAGACTGACTGCAGATCTCTCTGGAAAACTTTCAAGCTAGCAGAGGGTGGTCATTGACTTTTAATCTCCTAAAACAAAATAACTTTGAACCCAGGATCCTGTATTCAGCTAAACTGAGTTACATTTATGATGGAGAAATTAAATACTTTAATGAAATTCACATGTTGAAGAAATTTGCCATACTAAACCAGCTCTCCAGGATATTCTCAGACCTATCCTCCACAATGACCAGCACAATCCTCCACCACAAAAGCAAAGTTACTCAGAATCTTTTCATCAAATTCCAACTACCACAGTGGCGAAAGGCTTAAGAAGGTCCACTGGTCTTTCCACAGACTTGATACCCCAAATTCTACCAGGCTCATCAATATATTCAATTAATGAGAATGGCTTAAATTGTCCTCTAAAGAGGCACAGTTTGGCTGACTGGATACAACAACTCAGGCCAGATATCTGCTGCATACAAGAATCTCATCTTACTTAAAAAGATAAAAATAGACTCAAGGTGAAGAGATGGTCATCTATATTCCAGGCAAATGGAAAGCAGAAAAAAGCAGGTATTGCAATCTTATTCGCAGACAAAATAGGCTTTAAACCAACAAAAGTAAGGAAGGATAAAGATGGGCACTTCATATTTGTTAAGGGTAATACTCAATATGATGAGATGTCAATTATTAATATTTATGCACCAAACCAGAATGTGCCTCAATTTATAAGAAAAACTCTAACAGACATGAGCAAGTTGATTTCGTCCACCTCCATTGTAGTCAGAAATATTAATACTCCATTAGCAATATTGGATAGATCCTCCAATAAGCAGCTAAGCAAGAAATTTTAGATTTAAACTTAACCATTCAACATTTGGATTGAACAGACATCTACAGAACATTTCATCCCAACAAAACTGAATATACATTCTTCTCATCAGCCCATGGGACATACTCCAAAACCAATCACATCTTAGGTCACAAGTCTAACCTCAGCAAATTTAAAAGAATAAAAATTATTCCTTGCATCTTCTCGGACCATCATGGAATAAAAGTTGAACTCAGTAACAAAAGCAATCTGCATGCTCATACAAAAACATGGAAACTAAATAACCTTATGTTGAATGATAGATGGGTAATAGACAACATTAAGAAGAAAATTACCAAATTATTGGAACAAAGTGACAACAAAGACACGAATTATCAGAACCTCTCAGATACTGCAAAGGCAGTCCTAAGAGGGAAATTGATAGCACTGCAAACCTTCCTCAAGAGAAAAGAAAAAGAGGAAGTTAACAACTTAATGGAACACCTCAAGCAACTGGAAAAGGAAGAACATTCCAATCCAAAACCCAGCAGAAGAAAATAAATAACCAAAATTAGAGCAGAATTAAATGAAGAATTATACAACAGATCAATAAATCAAAAAGTTGTTTGTTTTGAAAAGGTCAATAAAATAGATAAACCTTTGGCTAGCCTAACCAGGAAAAAAAGAGTAAAATCTCTAATTTCATCAATCAGAAATGATAAAGAAGAAATAACAACAGACCCCTCAGAAATTCAAAAAATCCTTAATGAATACTACAAGAAACTTTAATCTCAGAAATATGAAAATCTAAAGGAAATCAACCAATACTTGGAATCATGCCACCTTCCAAGACTGAGCCAGAATCATGTGGAAATATTGAACAGGCCTTTATCAAATTCTAAAATAGCATCAACTATACAAAATCTCCCTAAAAAGAAAAACCCGGAACCAGATGGCTTCACGTCAGAATTCTACCAAACCTTTAAAGAAGAATTAGTACCTATATTACTCAACATTTTCCAAAATATAAAAAAAGAAGGAATACTACCCAACACATTTGATGAAGCAAACATCATCTTGATCCCTAAACCAGTGAAAGACCCAACAAGAAAGGAAAATTATAGACCAATATTACCAATGAATATTGATGCAAAAATATTTAACAAGATACTAACAAACAGAATTCAACAACACATCAAACAAATTATACACCATGACCAAGTGGGCTTTATCCCAGGATCTCAAGGTTGGTTCAATATACGTAAGTCTATAAATGT
>CAUYRH010104751.1:0-10408 GCA_963574655.1 Perodicticus potto
CCAGCTCCATCCATGTAAACATGAAAGAGGTAAAGTCTCCATCTTTCTTTAAGGCTGCATAATATTCCATGGTATACAATTGATTAATCCATTCATGGGTTGATGGGCACTTGGGCTTCTTCCATGACTTAGCAATTATGAATTGGGCCACAATGAACATTCTGGTCAGATGTCTTTGTTATAATGTGATTTTTGGTCTTCTGGGTATATACCTAGTAATGTACATAGACTTTTAAAAACATAATTTATTGTTAGAAAGTAATGTTCCTTTGAATCTTTTCTCTTCAGAAAAATTCTCCATAATACTCTGTTGTGTTAAATTTTTAAAGTAAAAGTGCACTTTTCTGTTTTTTGCATAATTGGAATAGTTTTGTTTTGCCACCTTTTAAGGGGTTGTTTTTTCCTTTCCCTTCTCTAGGCTATTAGTCCTTATTTGCCAAGAGGGGATCCAGTGCTGAAACCACTCATCTATGAAATGATCTTACACGAATTTTTGGAAAGTGATTATGAGGTATAGCAACTTGACATGGTCATAATTACTTGTTCTCGGTGGGAAATGTTAAGGATCTAGAAAATAATACAACAGAGCAACAGGTTTAAACAAAAAAATTTGGAAGATAGAACTGAGGTAGATAAATGCTGATGATAAGGACTCTTTATGTAGACAACGAAAACACCTAATCCATGTACATTTTAAAGAATTTTTAAAGTTACCTCCATGATAAATCTAAAGAAAAGGGGCTGAGTACCATTTTATGGATATCATAAATAGAATAGAAACTGTTATTAGTGCTTACACTACTAAAAAATTCAAAATGTTGGCAGCACCCATAGTTCAGTGGGTAGGGCGCCGGCCACATACACCAAGGCTGGTGGGTTCGAAATCAACCTGGGTCTGCTAAAACAACAGTGACAACTGCAACCAAAAAATAGTGAGGCGTTATGGCGGGCGCCTGTAGTCCCAGGTACTTGGGAAGCTGAGGCAAGAGAATTGCTTAAGCCCAAGAGTTTGAGGTTGTGAGCTGTGACACCACAGCACTGTACCGAGGCCAACATGGTGAGACTCTGTCTCAAAACAACAACAACAAAAAAAATTCAGAATGTTAAAACCTGAGCCCCAGAACTAAGTTCACCAAAGGGGAATTAAAGAGAAATTAGAGAGTAGGATCAGAGAAGAGTTTTAGAAATTATCTGTTTGCTTATTAGAGGGAAGACAGCACATATGTTATTCATGTACTATACACTCCATACTTTTATATGCGTATTGCCATTTTCTACTCCCCACACTGTAAGTAGTAATGCCCCAGTTTGTTTTTTTTTTTGAGACAGAGCCTCAAGATGTCACCCTGGATAGAGTGCTGTGGCATCACAACTCACAGCAACCTCCAATTCCTGTGCTCAAGCGAGTCTCTTGCCTCCGCCTCCCAAGTAGCTGGGACTACAGGCACCCGCCACAACGCCCGGCCATTTTTTGGTTGCAGCTGTCATTGTTGTTTGGTGGGCCCGGGCTGGATTCGAACTCACCAGCTCAGGTATACGTGGTTGGCGCTTTAGCCTGTTGAGCCACAGGCGCCGAGCCGTAATGCCCCAGTTTTACAGATGAGGAAACCAGAGACTAATGAAATTGCCCAAGCAACACATTTAATAAATAGTCATGCATGATTTGAATTTAAATTTAATGTTGCAGGCACTCAAATGGACTATCATTTTTAAAGTTTGCTCACTTCATACACATTTATTCAGAAAAACATCAGTTTAGTGCCTGCTGTATTCCAGAAATGTGCCAGCCACAGCACAAATATGAGTGAAGTGATGCCCCTTCTGTCACACCCAGACATGCAAACATGTAGTTCCCAGCTGGGGCTTATTTTTCCCCCAAGAAAACATTTGGCAATATCTAGAGACATTTTTGGTTGTTGGGGCTGACATTTTTGGTTTAGTTGGCCATGCTGACATTTAGGGGATAGTGTCAAGACGCTGCTGACATCCTGCCATGTACAGGACAGCCCCTGCAACGGGGAAAGATCTGTCTTTAGTTGTTTCTGTTCACCCTGATGTAAACTGGGGAATTATCTTATAATATACCAAGTACTCTAACAGAGCTATAAACAAAGTGTGGCTGAGACTCTGCCTTCTTCCCCCTCTATCCAGAGAAAACCACAGTATTTCTGTTTCACAGCTTCTAGAAAGACTGGTAAGCTCTTTCTTCAAGCTGTGACAGGTGCTAGGAGGGTCCATAAACCAGGAGGACCTCAGCTGCTGTTCTCTGATTTTGCTGCATCTTCATGGTCTTTAGTGAAAGTGGCAACATCTTTTGCTCCTTTGAAAGTTCCATGGGCTTTTAACCTGTTGATAATTTTTCATTTTTCATTCTTCACAATGTGCTATAGATGGTCATTGCCTTCTTATATTTCGGTGTTGTGGTGATTCACAAGTTTCTCTTTCCAACAAGAATATGAGATGGCTTGCAAGAAGGTTAATCTGTGGAATAGAAGGCAGTCAGACTAGAAGGGGATTGAGACCATGAACTCCTCTGTTCTGAGTGCTAGTGTACAAAAAACTTTGTCAGCGTACTTTCTTAACCAGTAACTAGATTTAATGAGAGGTAATATGGCAAGCACTGCATTTTAATTGTGAGATGGTTTTAGATGTATAAGATAGTGGTCCTTTACCCTAATAACCTACGGTTTTGAACAATTGCTGTCAACCAGGTGTTCCTGGCTAAGTACGATATAAGCACCCAGATTCATGTATTACAATAAAATTTATTTACTTTTATAAGCCTGTATTGTTAGCATAGGGAGGGTCTAGGTGCTTTTGCATGAGTTAAACTTTAACAAAATATTTCCTTAATAGTTGCACATGCTAATGGGGGTAGTTTGTTTCTTCATTTTCTCTTACTAACCATATGTCATAATATCGTAATCCAGTAATCCAGTCTACTCTAACTGCACAGATCTTTTTCTTTCTAAATGTGTAAAGATTCATAGTAATGGTTTCTGTCACTGACAGCCTACTGATAGGCTAGAGGCATGGTTACTATTCATTTCCTATTCAGTTGAATTCAGTATATCTTTATTTGGACCCTACCATTGTTTAAACCCGGGCTGAATGCTTAGTCGGATCCAAGGAAAAAACAAAAACACAGTCTTATTTATCCTTTAACAGGTTCCCAGGCTGTCTGCAGAGACTATGTTCATAAGCTGTAGAAAATAAGTAAAGTGGAGCAGTCTGTTCTATAAGACATCAAGAAAGAGAAAGACCATTATTGGCCTTAATTACTGAAAAAGATATCTTCAGCAAAGACTTAACTACTTTCTAGTACATCCTTGATACACAGAGGGGCCATCATAAATATTCCATCTTTGTACATCTTCCCAGAAGAAAGAGAATTATGAGTGTTCAGTGAACTTTATTTAGAAACACTCAAGTGTATTATACTTTTCCTATTTTTAAAGTAATATAATTAAAGCATAAAAAATTTTATTTTTATGATTCTGTTACAGTTGTTTCACATGAGTCAGCACTTATTTTTTCAAGAAACTGTTTTAAGTCCTATATCATCAAAGTTTATCTTATTGATTCATACACCTGTAAGACTTTTAACTGAGACTGAAAGAAATAAACCTGACTTAACCATAGAGCTTGCAGACATTTGCTCCTGAGTGTTGTAGGTTATCTGCCTGGTCAGTGCTACTAAGGAGGTTAAACATAATTTCTTTTCTTTTTTTTACCGTTTTTGGCCGGGGCTGGGTTTGAACCCGCCACCTCCAGCATATGGGGCCAGCGCCCTTCTCCTTTGAGCCTCAGGTGCCGCCCAAACATAATTTCTTTCTAGTGTCATAAAATTTTATAATTTTTTTTTTTTTTTTTGAGACAGGGTCTTACTGTGTCACCCTCGGTAAAGTGCTTTGGCATCACAGCTCAAACTCTTGGTCTTAAGCGATTCTCCTGCCTCAGCTTCCCAAGTACCTGGGACTACAGGTGCCCACCGCAACACCCGGCTATTTTTTTGTTATCATTGTTGTTTAGCTGGCCCGGGCCAGGTTTGAACCCACCAGCCCTGGTGTATGTGGCTGGTGCCCTGACCATTGTGCTACAGGCGCCTAGTCAAGATTTTATAAATATTCTATATCTTAGCTTCCATTCTTCTCAACTTAATGTTTAATTTGAAAGAAGTTGTCTCATAATTAATGAAACAGCAGTATGCCATAACGACACTTTTGATCACACATTATGTAGATAAAAACTTTGTACTGCTAAACAGCACTAAAGGTCAGATTGAAAAAAACAAACTGCACTTCTCTGGAATATTGACTGTTTAATTTTCTTTTGTTCCTAAAAAAATACAGAGTGATATGATTTTCTTAGAGATAATGATGCTTCAGAACTTGTTTGTATGGGGTTTCTAGTCATACGCACACAGCTTTGCCTATTATTTTGCAACCTAGCAGAGTTGTGTTAAATAGTTAAGCTTTAATATTAATGACAAATATTCAAGCATGTTTAAAGTGGGAAGATTTGTATGGCATTTCATTTAAAGAATACTCAGTAACCTTTGCTTACTATAATGGACATAGGGTGTTCCGTAACTAGTTCTCTCATAACAGCTCCCTAAAGGCTGCATCCTTTAATAATAATGACCGCGGGGTTGATTTTTATCAATACCTCTTAGGTAGCACATTTATTCAAAGGTATGTAAAACGAGTTAAGCAGAGAGAAACCCAATATGAAATGTAATAAATGTTTATTTCAGATTATGGTGGGGTCATCACTGACCTGACTGGTCATTTTGTCTTCCTTGGTGTTAGAAGTTGGCAGTACTTGGAGGCTGTTACATGGAGGGGAAGAGAGAAAAAGGGGCTAAGCTTTCTTCTTTCCCTAAACATTATTATTCCCAGTCTAGGGGCTACCAAAAGCTGCCAGTATTGGGTGGAAATATGCAGACTCTTTTATGTTCTATAGTCATAAGGAAACAGAAACTTGATTCAGAGTATCTTTTTGGTTTTACAAACATTTTAATATTCTGATTAAATCCTCTCCCCAAATCACTAAAGTATATTTCAGTAAAATTATTATGATAATAATATATAGAAAGGTTGCAATTTAAATGGGAAATGTGTGGTCAGTGTTCTAGTCTCTTACCATCCTTCCTAGGAGTTACTTTAGTAGAAATTGGGCAGAACTTTACTGCAAACTATATTCCTGATTCTTTTATGATTTTCTTACCAAGTCTTACTGCTTTACAGAAGCCACTTCTATCAGACTGTTTTCATTTCTAAATATCATTTCAATAAATTAAGAACAGTTCATTAAAATATTAGTAGAGTTATTCAGTGTTAATAATATAATTTTTAAGTGATAATGGACCTTTTTACATCTCTCTGCTACCTTTCGAATACATTTTTTTTTTTTTTGAAAGTTGTCAAGGATCAGTAAGTAAACTGTTCCTTCGTACTTTGAGTTAGAACGCATGAGGGCTAATATCAAGAATCAGGAGGGCAGAGTCTAAGCAGGGCACTAGCCAAGAATCACCTCGTGAGATCTGATGTTTCTGTCTAAACCAAAATTTTGGAGATCCAGATATAGCCAGGATAAGGACTAGAGAGTAAGACCTGAGCCAGAGTCCTAAATCCCAACATGAAAAGGGGGCGAGAAGTCAGAGTGGAAGGAGAATAAAGATGACGATTTGTTAAAAGGATAGAGTGCTCCGCAGTTCCACTGTGGGAGCTGCTCTGTCCCCAGGAGGGTGCAGCTGTGCTGGCTGTGCAGTGCCCAGCTACACAGCCAGTTGGAACCAACGGGCTAGACCTCGAGAGCGTAGAAGGTGGTGGGGAAAGTGTGTGACTTGGGTGTTATCTGTAAGATGTTCATCATCTAAATGTCACAGTTAGTCCAAAATGAGGATGGACCAGTCAGACCTGACCTCTGTGTCGTGGTACTTAATAGAAGGAGCAGGAGACCTTTCTTAGTTACACATCTCACGAAATGAGAACAGAAGTGGGTAGCACTACCTGCTTAAATGTAAAATGGAGATTCCAGCACAGTAATTCTCTCTGCCACCCTTCACCATGTCCAAACCCAGTCTGAAAACTAGTGAAATGTTTCTTGACCAGTTTTAATCATAAAATTATGTGGACTGTTATGGGAACTACTTTTAAGCATTGTTTCAACTATTTAGATTGTTCCAAGAACATAGGTAAAATCAAACTCAGTTCCTCCCGGTGAACCCTCACAGCACAGAGTGCCCCTGGGGTCCCCTGTTAGCAAGCACAGTGCTGCAGCCCACTCAGAGTCATAAAACATGAGTGAAGGTTAAGCCAGTCAGCAGTGGGCAGTGATTTCATCAATCACGCTTACGTAATGAAGCTTCCATTAAACTCCAGAAAGGACTGGGCTGAGACAGCGGGATAGCTGGACACAGGTCCTGAGAGTGGAGAGTCATGGAAGCTCCACGTCTCATCCCACAGACCTCACCCTGTGCATTTCTTCCATCTGGCTGTTCATCTGGGTCCTTTACAGTATTCTTTATAATAAACTGGTAAACGTAAGGAACGTGTTTTCCTGAGTTCTATAAGCACTCTAGCAAATTAGTCAAACCTAAGGAGGGGGGTGTGGCAACCCCAATTTGTAGCTGACCAGTCAGAAGTAAAGATGACAGCCTATTACTTGCATTTGGCACCTCTGAAGTGGGGCCAGTCTTGTGGGCGTGCGCCCTCACCCTGTGGGGTCTGATGCTATCTGTAGGCAGGCCGTGTCAGGATCAGTCAATTAGAGGGTTCCCTGCAGAACTGATTGCTTGCTTGGTATGTAGGGAAAAAACCTCCTCACTCCCTGAATGTTGGCGGTGGGGCTAAAAGTTCCAACCCTCTAATCCTGCCTTAGTCTTTCCTGGGACCAGCCCCATCCTGAAGCTGCTGAGGGCCTGCCAGCCACCAGTCAGTCGTTGGCATACAAAGCTCCATTGATGATTCCAAGGATTTTAGGAGTTGCATGCCAGGAAATGGAAGGAAGACCTCAAGACCAAGTGTACATGTAACAATATCACAACCACCATTCATAATACTTCTCTCCTTGGTTTAGGGTTTTGCCACATTGATCCGTGAATGGCCTGGGGATCTGTATAACAATTCAGTAATAGTTCAAGCAGTTCGGGATCACCTGAAGAAAGACAGTCAGAATAAGACTTTACTTAAAACCCTGGCAGACTTGTGAGTATGTTTCGGTGCTGCTGTCTCCATACCAATCTACCCTGAGAAGCTTTTCATACTTTAGATTTGGCAAACTCTGAATGGAAAAGATGCCTATTATACCATTTTCCTACATTCACTCCTAGTAAACGTTTTTCATAAACCTCACATTAACAACTTGAAGGAAAAGGTAATGTGTGAAACCGCACAATTGTAATAGGATCTGTTTCCCAGAGGACAGGAGCCCTGCCCATAGTGCTTGGGAGAGGCGGGTCAGGAAACAGAAGGGAACAGGTTTCAGACCATTCAAGCGTCGCCCTTTCCCAGTGAGCGAGGCTCTGCGTCCTGTTCTTGATTCTTCAAGTCCATGAATCTCTCAAATGTCAGATTCCGTATCTCTAAGATCACAGTTCCTTATGGGATGATTTTAAGGTTTAATAAGATGTCATAATAGAGGACTAAACACAGTGCCTGACACTGAGTCACGGCTCAGGAAACGGCAGCTTGGTTCATATTTTTCATGTGTACTGGGCACTTTCAGGCTTGGTGCTGGGTGTCCATGATACAGAAGTGGATGACCCCCACTCATGCTCTTGGGAAACGGAGCACCGCAGGGCTGGTCAAGGAGACCGTTCCCATGGCAGCCCCTCTTTGCCACCCCCTCACTTCAGACCACCCCTCTCCCGTTTTCTCATTCTTTTGCCCACATCCATGAAAGGGACACCAGAATGGCCTGGAATTCAGGGCGCGTTAGGCTCAGCACAGAGGAGGTCCTGTCCGCAGCCTACTGAGTTAGAGCACTGATCACTTCCTCTCGCTCTCTGCATGCCCCTTAGACCCTATAGTGCTATCCATGTGGACTAGCTGGGTTCATTTCAGCTGCGTTCAGGTGCTGGCTTAGGGCCTTAAAGTGAACAACATTGTTTCAACAAAAAAGCACATTTCAATTTTGTACAACCTCCTTACAGATAAGCCTTTGGAATATAATGCTTTTGTCAGGTGAATACAGCTTTTAAAAACTCTTAACTGATTTTTCTACTACTAAAATTGGAGGTTTCTTCATTCTGGGCCACAGTTTCTTTGGTGTACAGATTTCTGTAAAACTTCAGAAGCAGAGCCCCAAAGAAAGGAACTTTTTATTACTTGAATAAATGTAAATTTTGTGAAATTTTGTTCAGATGGAAAGCCAAGTTCTGAGAATGAAATACTCATTGGTCAGGTATAATTAAATCCCAAGGAATGTTTTTCTAAATCAGGTTGTGTTTTCTCTGAACAAGAGTTTTTATTTTTATTATTGTGAAACATAAGCTATGTGTGTTTTAAATAGAGTAGTTGATGAATATTAATGAAAAAATTTTGTATCTCCAGGTACACCTATGACAAAAATTATGGCAACGCACTGGAGATATACTTAACATTAAGACATAAAGACGTTTTCCAGTTGATTCACAAGCATAATCTTTTCAGTTCTATCAAGGATAAAATTGTTTTATTAATGGATTTTGATTCAGAGGTAAGGTACTCTTTTTCTTTTCTTTTCTTTTTTTTTTTCTTTTTTTTGCAGTTTTTGGCTGGGGCTGGGTTTGAACCCACCACTTCTGGCATATGGGGCCGGTGCCCTACTCCTTTGAGCCACAAGCACTGCCAAAAAGGTAAGGTACTCTTTCAGAACTAATATATTATTTTCACTATTCCAAATTTTTAATAATTAGACCTGTATCCAAATACTGTATTGTGAATCAGTCACATAGCTCGGCTATATGATGGTCATGCTCTGATCATCACTAGACTATGTTGATTAGATGATGTTGATTATTTTAGTAGTTGACATTTAGGAACGCTTTCCTTGATGTTCTTATTCTATAAAAACAACTAACTTAAAGTGAAACTTTTAAAATTGTGTGTATGTAAATTATTTTTGGTAAAATAATATAATTCCTAGAAATAAAGAAATTAGGCATGTGCTTTGGCTCATTTAACCCTCTTGGTCTATGTTCAAGAATTAAAAAGGTAAGTGTGCTTCTATTTTGATTCACTTTATTACTGTTTTATTTCACAGACCCAGCATGTGGTGTTTCCATTGGTCTTAGTTTCTTCTCAGGTCTAGGACATATGGGATGTGGGATTTTATTGTAGGACAAATTTGAGTAGTGGGTTGCTTAACCAATGAGCAGATCCAACCTCACAGCTCACAGTGACTCTGTAAAGTAATACAGACTCTATGTGTGTATTCAACATAGTACTGAAAGTCCTAGCCATCACAGAGAAGGGCACCAAGGGTATTCAGATGGGGTCAGACAAAATCAAACTCTCACCCTTTGCAGGTGACATAATCTTATACCTGGAAAACCCCAAGGACTCAACTACAAAGCTCTTAGAAATGATCAAGGAATATAGCAGTGTCTCAGGCTACAAAATCAAGACTTACAGATTAGTATCTTTTGTATATACCAGCAATATTCAAGCCAAAAATACAGTCAAGGACTCTGTTCTTCCAGAGTAGTGCCAAAGAAGATGAAATACCTGGGAATTTATCTAACAAGGGATGTGAAAGATCTCCATAACGAGAATTACAAAACCCTGAGGGAAGAAATAGCAGAAGATGTTAACAAATGGAAAAACATGCAATGCTTGTGGCTAGGGATAGTCTACATGTTAAAATGTCCATACTACCCAAAGCCATCTACAGATTTAATACAATCCCTATCAAAGCACCAATGTCTTACTTTAAAGAACTTGAGAAGATGGTACTTCATTTTGTGTGGAATCAGGAAAAACCCTCAAATAGCCAATGCATTACTTAGAAATAAAAACAAATCTGGAGGCATCACATTACCAGACTTCAGGTTATACTACAAATCTATAGCATAGATCAACATAGCATGGTACTGACACACAAAAAGAGATGTAGATATATGGACTGGAATAGAGAATCTAGAAATGAACCCAGCCACATATCGTCATTTGATCTTTGATAAGCCTAACAAAAACATACATTGGGGAAAAGATTCCCTAGTCAACAAATGGTGCTGGAAGAACTGGCTAGCAACCTGTAGAAGACTAAAACTGGATTTTCACTTTTTACCACTAATAAAAATTGATTCCAACTGGATAAAAGATTTAAATTTAAGACATAAAACTATAAAAATACTAGAAAAGAGTGCAGGGAAAATGCTTGAAGATATTGACCTGGGAAAATATTTTATGAGGAGGACCCC
>CAUYRH010104753.1:0-13515 GCA_963574655.1 Perodicticus potto
TTCATTAGTGATATTGGTCTATAGTTTTCTTTTCTTGTTGGGTCTCTCCCTGGTTTAGGGATCAAGGTGATATTTGCTTCGTAGAATGTGTTGGGTAGTATTCCTTCTTTTTCTATATTTTGGAAGAGGTTTAGTAATATAGCTACAAGTTCTTCTTTAAAGGTTTGGTAGAATTCTGATGTGAAGCCATCTGGTCCTGGGCTTTTCTTTTTAGGGAGATTTTGTATGGTTGCTGCTATTTCCGAACTTGATATAGGCCTGTTCAACTTTTCCACTACATTCTGGCTAAGTCTTGGTAGGTGGCAGATCACATCATTCTTAATTGAGGAACCTCCATACTGTTTCCAAAATGGCTGTACTAATTTAGATCCCCTCTATATCCTAACCTGTGTTTATTTTCTGTCTTTAATCATAGCCATCCTAACAGATGAGGTGATGTCATTGTGCTTTTAATTTGCTTTTCCCTGATAGTGACATTGAGTATTAAGTCTGAGGACCACCATGTCTTTTAAGAGATGTCTATTCAGATTCTTTGCTAATTTTAAAGTAGGATTATTTGTTTTGAGTAGTTTCATCTTGACTTTTGTATATTAGACCCCTATTTGTTGAATTACTGAAAATTTCTCAATCGAGTTGTCTCTTTAGCCTATTGTTTTTGTTGTGCAGAAGTTTTTAGTTTGATACAATCCCATTTGTCTATTTTTGCTTTTTTTATCTGATTTCAAGGTTTTACCCAATAAATCTCTACCCAGGTCAATGTCATGAAGCTTTCTTTCCACTCTGTCCTTTCAGTTTTATGGCTTCAAGTCTAATTATAACCCTGGAATAGCCTGAAAAAGGGCGAAAATGTTTTGTCTAAATCCCATTTTAGGAATTAAGACTTATCTCCCTGCTTCAGGCGAGTGGTCAGGAAGGGAAGGGGAGTGTCCTTTCTACCACAGCAGATAGGTCAGGGAATTGTCTGGGTGGAGGTCATGAGATTGTCCTCAAATATAGGATGAATCAAAACCAACCATTGTTGAACAGCAATACCCTGATGCTGAAGAAAACCTCCTCTTTTTCTGCTCAGAGGAAGGACCTTGGTACTTTAAGATAGGAGTCTGATAACCTCACCAGGAAATTAAACTTTTTTCTCCTCAAACCATTTATCCTCATTCTTTTGATTCAAACTTCTGGTAACACTTTAACTTTAAATCCATTTCAAGTTAATTCTTGTGTAAAGGGCAAGATAAGGGTCCAATTTTATTCTTCGGCACTTGTATAGCCTATTTTTCCAGCATTATTTATTGAAAAGATTGTTCCTTTTGTCATTATGTGCTTTTGGCACTTTTGTTGAAAAAAGTTAATTGAGAGCCAATGTGTGGATTTCAGGGCTCTCCTATTTTACTAGTCAATATGTCTGTTATGCAATACTGGGCTGTTTTGATTACTATAACTTCATAATATATTTTGAGGTTAGTTAGGTGCCTCTAATCTCCCACCTCCTTTGGCTATTTGGGATCTTCTGTAGCTCCATGAATTTTAGAATTTTTTTTTCTATTTCTGGGAAGAATGCTATTGGAATTTTGATAAGGATTTCATTGAACCTGTATATTTTGGTACTATGGATATTTAACAATTAGTTTTTCCAATCCATGAATTCAGAATCTATGTCATCTTCAATTTTCAGAATGTCTTTTGTAGCTTTCAATTTGCAGACCTTTCACCTCTTTGGTAGATCTAAAGTAACTTTAGATCCTTTTAAAATGTGTTTTCTCCAGAAAGTTGGGTACATACACATTTACTTGTGTTACATACTCCTGATGAAATGAGTTGTTACTATGACCTTTGTCAATAGTTTTTGATCTGATGTCTAGTTTGTCTAATATAGCTAATCATGAATTCTGTTTCCATTTGCAAGGAATACTTTTTTTGCCTTCCTTCACATTAAGTCTGCATGCCATTTAAGAAAAGAGTGTCTTGTAGATAGTATGTAGCTGGGTCTTCCAAAAAAAAAAAAACACCTGTTAGCTACTTCATGCCTTTCAATTAGAGAATTTAATCATTTAAATTCAAGGTAATTGATAAATAATGAAATGTGAGTTCTTACTTCTCTGGTTGTTGCTTTGTGATTTGGTGGTTTTCTATAGTGGTATACTACATGTTACATATTTCCTTCTTCGCTTATTTGCTTGACAGTGAAGGCTTATACATCACAGTCATGGTTAAGACAATTGCCTCTACCAGTTTTGTCAGACTGGCCTCATTTAGGAGAATCAGCTTGATGATCCCTTTGGCCAGAGATTTTATGGTGCCTCTTAAATACTTGATTGCCTAAAATTGTTTTTGGTGACCTCCAGGAGATTAAGATGTACCATATCTTGTACTAGGAAACACATGTGTTAAAAGACAGACCCTTTACTATAAAAAGATGGGGCAATTAGATGTTCTAGTTCTATTTTCATGGCAAACCCAGATCAGTATTTGCTTCTTGTCTTTCTATAAGCTGGGGGAGAGAAAGTGTGACACATGCCTATACTCACACTGAGACTTCTTCCTCTAGTCTTGGCAAGAGAGCCTTTGGAAGCAGGCTTGTCGTATGTCGACCATTTCATTTTCTGTGATTTAGAAACACTGGGAATACAAAGCCTCTAGCCTTCCAGAGCTAGCTGGTTAAAGAGGCAATCCCTTGGGTGAAAGCAATAGAAGTTGTGGCACTCTATGTGGGCAAATTCCTTTTAGGAAAGATGGATAGATCTGGAGTTTTCACTGTGGCAAACTAAAGATAAAGGCTCAGAAAATGTTGAGCTCTTATTTAGACAGCTCTATTAACTCTAATGTAAATTAGCCAGGCTGTAAAGTCACCACTGGAAGAACTGCCAGCAACCCTTTTCTGAGGAGAATCATGAAGCTGCATTTAACCTTTTTGTTGTGCTGCTCCTGTAAATGTAGCCCCTAGAAGTGCTTGTGTGAACCATTGAAAACCTCATTGTTCTATGGTCTAGGGAAACTCAGATAAGCAGTGTCCCTCCTCCCAGAGTTAGGCTATTTAGGCTGCAGTCTCTAGTGAGACCTGTAGAAACAGGTGTTCAATGTGTGGACAAACTACTTCCAGGAAGAACTTATAGACCTAGAACTATTGCTGGAGCAAACCAGCGAGAGGGCTCAGAAGGTTCCAAGCTCCTGCACAGGCTGCCTACCATCTGTCCCTTTAACTGATATAAATCAGAAATTAATCTGTCAAATAGCCACTAGGAGAATGTACCATAAACCCCCTCCAGGGAAAACAGTGCTTTGAGTCTCCTATCTGTAATGCTTCAGCTGCGTATCCTTTAGAAATATTTACCTACTTAAAGCCACCACTTTGTGTGATCTGAGGACACTTGCTTATGTCCAGTCTTCTTGGCTTTCAGTCATAGGGCATTGGTGAGATGGGTGGGAACTATAAAAGTTAGGGTGCTTCATGTGCGGACAATCTCCTTCCAGAAAGGATTGGTAAATCTAGAGTTATAGCTGGGGTGAGCACTGGGAAAGAGCTGAGGAAGTGTGGTGGCTCTGTTCAGGTTGCCTGAGGTCTATTGTTTGTTGACTCCATTAACTCCTGGATGCAAGCACCATTGCATCAAGAACTCAACCATCAGCAGCAACTACTGACAGAATACTGCTGGCAGGTCCATTCCAGAGAGAAACAGGGACCTTTGAGTTCTAGCTTCTTTTCTGCCCTTATCCTGAAGGGTCAGACCACTAGACCTACACATCTGTACAAGACTGCTGCTTTCTGTGGTATAGAGAATTGTGTCCCAGAAAAGACTCAGTAAATGCACCAACTCTTGAAGGAAAGAGCCAAACTATGTGGAATCTTAGAGCTTTATATGTATGTTCCAAACTCTCTTCTCAGGTTGAAGCTGGGTGTTGAGGATTCTATCATATGGTGCGGGACCCAGGGCAGTGTCCATACCCAAATGTTCCTTAGATTTTCCTACTCATTTGACACGAATATTTTCTCAGTTGCCCGATGCATAAGAGTTTCCTTTTTTCAATCCAGAAATAAATATTTGTTACTTCTGTAGGTGGATCATGCAGGAGCCTTCTATTCCACCCTGTTGATGACATCACTCCTTCATTGGCTATTTCTACAGCTACATTTGAGAAGTCTATTCAAATATTTTACTGAGCTTTTATTGACTTGCCTTTGTTATTGAATTTGGGAATTCTGAATGTGAGTTGTCAGGCTGATGTTGCTTATATATTTTCTCCCAGTTTGTATCATGCCTATTCATTTTCTTAGTGTTTTGATGAGGATGTTTTTGATTTTGATGTGTTCTATGTTTAGGATTACTACATTCTGTTATCCTGCCCTCCCACACAAAAAACCCTGTTAGGCAAATCGCAAGGGACTTTAGACTTTCCTAGGGATGAAAATGGGTGCCCAGCCTTAGTGTTCCCTCATGTAATTGCCCCAAGGGTGCCTAATCTTGGAGCTATTTCACCTTAATTTTGCAGTATGAAATGGCCATGTGGAGGAAGGAGGAACTGCTGTTAACATGCAAAAGAATGTAGGGAATTCCACAGCCCAAGGCCAGGCAGGACAGGCAACCCAGGCACGATAGGATTTGGGAATTGACCTAGAATAACCTAATAATTACGTCGTTGACTGTGGGAAGTAATTTTGTGGTGATGTCTGAACCAGGAGAGGGGCACAATCTAGGCACTATAAAACAAAAATGCACCATACCCAGAGCCTTTTTGGAAAGGTTTGTGGCAAATGTATCTTGCTCTGTAAACTTTTCTCCAATGAATTTTATACTTCCATAATGTTTTCTTCTAGATGAAGTGTAACTCACTTTTAAATTTAGTTGTATAATCCATCTGAAATTTAGTTCTATATAGAATGAGATAGGGAACAATGTTTATTTAAGTGGCTGTCTAGTAGTTCCAGTATCCATTATTGATAATGGTAATTTTATTGATGGTCTTAAGAGTGGGCGTATTTCTTGAATTATTCATTTTCTGTGGCCTATTTTTGTCAATGCCTTATGTTCTTGATTGTGGCAGATTAGAGTGAGTGTTGATTCAGTTTGAGTCCTGCAATCTTTAGGTATTTTGGTCTTTTACATATAAATCCTAGAATAAACTTACTAGTTTCTATTTAAAAGCCTGGTGAGAGTTGTTGGGGCTCAGAAACAAATACCCCAAAATATAGCATTTTGATATACTAGACTGAAGTAGCCACAAGGCCTCTGACCTTCTTCCATCACACCATCAACTCTCAAATTGAAGTTTCTTTAACTGCATAAGATCCAGATCCATCAAGGGGAACAATTGTTTTCTTTTCCCCCTCCCTGTAAGACCCTAGAAATGTGACTACACCTGAACTCTTTAAGGTAGTTATCTTTGAAATTCAAATGAATCTGAAGGACACTATTTGTTAACATTTGTTTCCCATCCATTCATCCTCCCTAGTGATACTTTACTATTCCTGAATAGAATTCTTTCTCCCCTTATATAACACATTTTACCAGATACGCATATAAGCTTCTAAACTCTATTGGGGAACTGAGTTTTCATTCTCAAAGCTCCCATGTAAAATAAGTTTGTATATATTTGACTCAGGTCAGTAATTTCTCCACAAACCTTGAGGATCGGACCTTGAAGCCTACAGTATAATTGAGATTGAATGGAATTTATAGGTTCATTTTGGCAGAACTGAGAACTCAATATTGAATCTATCAACAAACATAATACACAGTAGACATGTGCATAACTGGATACTTTTTCAACAGCTGTTAAAGATCTAAACAGATATACAAGAACTGCTTTTCTTGGGACAACACTTCCAGAATGGCTGAGTAGGGATGTCTGAAAATCCATTCTTCCATAGAAGTAATGAGAACACTAGCAAAATAGCTGTCAAAAATCAACTGACAACCTAGAAATTAAAGCTTGCAACAATTTGAGTGCATAAGAAAAACAGCTTAATCTTGGTAAGAATAGGAAGCTTTGTGATGTTGTAACTCATGCTGTTTGTCTTTTTTTCTCCACTGAGAGTGGTGTTGTAAACTAACTACTTTTAATAAGGATAGCCATGAAAAATAGCCTAGCATTGGAAAGAACAAAACAGAACTGGTGCTTTCCTCAAAGGAGGCCAGACAATGGTCATTTGACCTATCAGGCAATTTCCTGGAAGTGTTCAATCATAGGGTTTGTCTTTATTGGACCTGACTCAGTTTACTTTCTGCAAACAGTCTTTTCCCTAGGACATTTATCAAAAAATCAGCAGCAATCCTTTATCATGCTGCATGGGGCAGTGATAACAGGGTAAACAAGAAGTTGATCAAACACACTTAGAAAGCTGGGGAATGACATGTTCCAGAAGCGTTTGGAAAAATTCCACATCCTCATAAGACTCTATAAGGTCACACATGTGAGGAGCTGTGTACATGTCCAGAGTCATTTGCATGCTCAGGAGGACCCCAGGAGGCCCAGATTTCTTACCTTAGGCTCACCTTGAGGCTCTGCGTAAGCAGGGACACTAAGGCTAAGTGGTGCTGTGAACAGCTTTGTCAAAACACAAAACCCCTCAGCAAGGATTAGAATGGATGGTTAAATGCATTTGAGAATAGCCTGTTCAATCATTAGTTGACCAATGGCCAACTACCAAGTTAATCAAGCAGAGATCTCGGTGACCACACATGTAAAGTAATTTTCACTTAACATGAAAAAACGTGAGAAATCTATTAAACTGCATAATTCAAGACCCCTCCTCAATCAGTATATCTGGGATAGAGCCCTAAAATGTATTCACCATTAACCACCTCTTCAATAGGACACATACTGTAAGTGAACCAGAGAGCTTGTGGGGCATACTTTTCTAAATGGAACCACAGGCTCCATTACAGGTTTCATAGGCTTTGGAATATGGGCACAAAAAGCTGGTACATAACAGAGGGATAAAAATTACAAGGTGGATTTAGTTGACTTATAATCTGAAGACACTCAGGTGCTTAGAGTTTGGGCAGAGATAAGAGAATAAAGCTATGATTTTAGCCCTCAACTCACAATCTTATAGGAAGTAAGGTTTAAAATGATGGCAGAAATTACCAAAGGGGAATGAATAGTTTCCTGGGCTGGGACATATGTTTCTTTTGCTCCTTAAAGATAAATAGGATGTTTGAGACACTACTTTAGTAACAATCAACTGTCTTGAGTGCATTGGTTTTCAGTATCAGGATCCCTTGTGATCATTTGTGATTTGCCTTTGGAGTATATTATTCATAGTAATCTCCTTTCTAAAAAAAGTTGAGTTGCATATGGAATTCCTTTTCACTTTTATTGTTAAGTGATTCTAAGTGTTCTTTCTAAAGTGGTGTGTTATGAGTTATTGCTACTAAGTTATCTACTATAAACATTGACTGAACATCAAAAGAATGGTGTTTGCACTTAGGATGCACAATAAAAACACAGAAAAACTAACAGATACACAGAAAAAGCATAACATGAATGCCCGTTGCAGGTCAATTTCCCAAGATAGCAGACTAAAATGGGAATTTTTATGTAAAAAGTTGAGGAGTCTCTCAGGAGACTATGTGTGAATGGAGTTACAATGGCTTCAGAGCTAAGCCTGTGGAGAACTCTGGGATAGCCTTTCAGAGTCATACTAAATAGAAGTCCTGGTATTTGTGTTAGGTAGGGACCAATCTGCAGATGGTAGAGGAGAAGAGGATGGTTTCGAGGGGCAGAGAGGCTCAGGGCCAAGGGAAGGAACTCTAGGAACACAGAATACCCAGCAGCCATGTATGTGACAATCACATGGTAACACCCCACAGCTCCTGTAAGCTCTCCCGGGGGCCAAGCCAGTAAAAGGAAACCTGGGAGTTCTTGACATCTTTCTCCACTCATGGAGACTAACCTGTTCCTCTGTCTGGAACATACTTTCATTTTATATAGCTTCTCTCTTCTCCAGCAAAAGCTGTGTAGAATTCCTTCCTGCCTGTGATCACAGTCACACCAACCTTGCTTGTGATTCTTACAATGAGCCAAAAACCAGAATGACAGTCTAAGGCTGGACCTGACATTTTGTGCTGAATCCCAGGAGCCTCTTTCAATGAAGTGACAGTTTACTGGATGTTGCCTTGTCACCTTGTCTTTATGTTTCCTTGCTTCCAAGTCTTGTGAGATGTGGTCAGTGGTACAAACATGGTGCAAACCCTGGAGTTCCCTCCATTCTGTTACAACCCTAGGACTCAAAGAGCATTGTGGAAACCCAGTCTTGCCACATGCCAGTCCAGTTCTCATGGGACTCCCCTCACCTTCAGTCACTGGGCTGCCTGCTCTCTGTGGAGTGGTTTGTCCCCAGACTGAGAAAGCAGTTGAGGGGATCCCAACTGGAAAGCTTCCTGACTATGGTAAGGCTGCTATAGGAACATGTGTTCTCCTAACTAAAACTTTGCTTTCCAGGACTATGTCCCCTGACATCCCATTCAGTTTTAGAGAACTGAGGGTAGGCTGACCCCCACATCTGACACGTGGTCACATGGGGTGGATTCAGAGGAGGGCTCCAACCATAAGGACAGGACACGCTGACCCCACAGTGAAGTACCACCCAGGAGAGGGATGCCTGAATGGGTGGGGGATGGCACATCAGGGCCCGTGACCCCTGGCTTCAGCAGTAGGAATAGAGGTTTGGGGAACACAGCCTAACAAAGCAAGTCCCATCTCAACCTGTAAGGGTTTCAGGTCACAGCCTAACTAAGCTCTGAGCCAAACCAGCAGATACAGACACGTGGTGATGGGTAGTGTACTCTTGGTCTGTTTTCTCAGACAAGGGCACAGGAAACCTCAACTCCCAACAATTCTCCCTTGGGGTGTTAGAGAACTAGAAGACCCCTGGACTTGATAACCTCTTCAAAATGAGACTAGTGATTTTCTGCAACACAGCCTGGCCCTGATCCTAACGCCAACTACCAGGCAGAGGGTCCTGGCCTGAGAACAGGAGTCTTAACCCCAAATACTACCCTATAATTAGATCTCTTTCACAGAAGGAAAAGGTTAGAAATCACCTAAGTTCAGGCCTTTATATACCTGAGAGATAACTCCCAATATTGTGAGTCTTGTGGAGCGCAGGC
Source organism: Perodicticus potto (assembly GCA_963574655.1). NCBI lineage: Eukaryota > Metazoa > Chordata > Mammalia > Primates > Lorisidae > Perodicticus > Perodicticus potto. The sequence goes on from CAUYRH010104753.1 coordinate 9,105, forward strand.
TGGGAGATGGCAGAGCCCTCATGGCCTGGGGAACATTCAGAGAATAACCCCCCAACTGCTTCTCTTCCATTCCCAAAACAGCCATTTTCCTTTCTTCATGCTCCCTCTGCCAGAAGTCACCACGTAGCCCTTTCTATAGTTAACTCTGCAGAGATCCTTGAGATCTCTCCCTTCTTTCTTGTCATATGCTAACAAAGTTGAGTAGTAACCACTAAGTCACATAGTTTTTCCTTTGTTGTCAACCACGCTGAGATCCTTGTGATCTTGCTGAGATCCTTGTGATCTTGCCCTTCTTACTTCATGTTAATGAAGTTGAGCAGAAACCATTAACAAGATGGTTTGTCTTTATTAAAGTCATTTACATTTTCCTATTGTACTGTAAGACCCAAACTATGTCTTTTGTTTATGCTATTTCCCCATTTTGTCTATGATACTTCCCCCTGGACAACCCTGTACAGATACTATAAAATAAAGCTGATTTTGTGCTTTGGGGCTGGTAGTCACCATCAGCTCAGTCTGTCCTCCTGGTCCCATCCTTTGTTTCCATCTCTTCTCTTATGCTGTATTTCCCTCATTCCCCACCAATTCTATGCTGATTCACAACATCTTGTGTAGGGAAGTGTCAAATTAGAGTGAGAGAAAAAGGCCTAAGTACCTCTCTGGCTCCAGACAACTCTCAGATTTCATAAAAGGAATTAAGTGAAGGCAAAGGGACTATGGCTATAGCCTCAGGCCCCAGGGGGGTTTCAAACCATGGTCCACTCCTCTTTACCTTTCTTTTCCATGTTCAAATCTACCTGCTACTGAGTATACCTTTTACAGCAGTATCAGCGCCCACAGGATAGCCTGTGAATATCCACATTCCATTCTCAATTTGAGGAAGAAGCCAAATACATGGGGAAGAAACCAGGAAGCGTCTTAGCTGACCCAGATTCATAGAAGAATCTGAACATATGATGATTGATTTAACCTGGAAGGGTGCGTGGGGCTTGCTCTCACATTGCTGCTCACTAAACAAAAGAAATAGGATTTGAGCATCCAGCCAGGTTCATGGCAATCACTAAATCAAGATTTCCATCTGGAAATCAAGTGGTGACCCAGAGTGAAATTATCAATGGGGCCAAACACGATATGGCCTTCACAACCATTTGATGGTGTGCCTCACAGGAGGCATGAGAGCTATCCAGGTAAAACAAGTCGATTGTTTTTTTGGCAGATTTGGCCAGGGCCAAACCTGCCACCCCTGGTATATGGGGCTGGCGTCCTACTCCTTGAGCCACAGGTGCTGCCCTAACCAGTCGACTTTTCTAAGTTGGCAAAGGTAGTTTGAGGAAGGGAAGCCCAGCAATATTTAGGGAAAGAATCACTAAAAGTTGTCAATATGCCAATATAGACCTAAAACAGAGAATAGTAATAAACACTCATTTCACTAACAACTTACTCTGATGCTCTCAGAAACCTTCACCAGTTGGCCTGAGACCCAAGACAGATTTTCACTATCTATACAACCAGGATATGGAAGTAACAGAGGGACTGCCAAAATGTCAAATTATCAAGGGTAGCTATTGCCACTGTGGCTTGCGTAATTACTCCAAGGATGTCAGAAGTGGTGAGACCTGTTTTAAGTGTGGGAAGCCTGGGTATTTTCAAAAGGAGTGCTGAGTTGAGACTGAAGGAGCCCAGAACCATACTGGGAAGGCCATGGGGCCCAGAAATCTACATCCCAGATGTGAACAAGGCCATCAGGCATGGGACTGTTTCTCCACCCTCCAGGGACATAGGGGGGGCTTAGACCCTCATGGGTCATGGATGATCAGGCCCAAAGGGGCTTAAGTTCAACACAAATTCCCACCCAGACCATTGAGATCCTACTTGAACTCTAGGATATGGGGCAACCTTGGATATGGTTGGTAAGCAAAGTTTTTCCTGATTAAGAGTGATTTCCTCCATCAAAAAACCTTTGGTGGACTCCTGTTATCTTTCACCTATACAGCTGTGGGAATTGACAGCTATTCTACCAGAAGGTGTTATGCTCCTGCTTTATCATGTCATTGGGAAGGAACATTACTCACTAATTTCTGCTTGTCCCTGAAGTCCCAATTTATTAGGAAGAGACTTTGGTCAATTTAGGTCTTTGATTACAATATTAGCACACACTATTATATGGATGGGTAACACTGGAGGGTTTTGAGGGTAGATTCTCTTCTCCAAGAAGCCTAGAGAATATAAACACTGGCATGTGGGCCAATGGAAAGCCAAGACAAGCTGTGAGGGTCCCACCGGTAAGAGGACCCTCAAACCAGGAATTCTCTTCCCCCAAAATAGATAGTATCCATTATCTCAGAAGGATGCTAGGGACATGCCCTAATACTATTGATGAAGAATGAGATGTTAGAATGCTCATCCTCTTGCAACAATCCCATTCTGGCAGGAAATAAACTGAAGGGGAAATGGAAATTTGTTCAAGACTTAAATGAGGCAGTGATTCCTTTGTACGAGTGGTCCCAAATTCTTAAACCAATTATCAAATTCACCTGGGATTGGCCTTTTTTTTTTCTTATCTTAGGTTTAAAGGATGCTTTCTCTATTCCTTTATAGCCAGTCAATTCCTGTTCACTTTTGAATGTGAGGATCCTGCTACAGGAAGAGCTAATGTGGACCATACTTCCATAGGGATTCTGGGATAGCCCCCCCTCCACCCCATTTATTCAGGGGAGCATTACAGAAATTGCTCACAGAATAGTAGAACCTCAAAAATACTGATACAGCATGTTGATGACATACTTGTAGCCCTTCTTAAGTCAATTATAAGCACCAGACAAATTCTGGAGTCCTAAGGGAAGGAAAGCTTTAAGGTTTCTAGGGGCAAAAGCTCAATTATTTGTCCCCAAAATAACAAATCCCAAGTAGGTTACAAGTCCAGGAAAACAAACAGTCTACAAATATTGTGGAGAGCAGCTGTGAGGTGACAGGGCCCCCATGGCCAGGGAGACGTTCAGGGAACTACATCCAATTGCTTTCCTCCTGAGTCAACATGTTTTTCTTCTTCATAAATGTTTTGCCAGAAGTCATGTATCTCTTTTACCTGATCTTTAGAAACTATGCAGAAAGGGAAAACTTTCCCTTTTATTTCCTATCTTTAACATGTTAATGGTGTTATCCAGTAGAAACCATCAAGAGCATGAATTGTTCTTGCTATTTCCATATTGCAAGACCAAAAATATGTTCTTAAAAATATGTTCTTTGTATATGCTACTTCCTTGTAAACAACCCTGCTGGGATACTATAAAGCTGATTTTGAATTTTGGCACTGGCTGCAGCCTTAGCTGTTCCAGCCCTCCTGATCCCATCTTGTCTCTTGTGTTTTGTCTCTCATTCTCCACCATTCCCACTCAGGTTCATTACCCTTTCTTGCACTGGTCTCGAGGTGGCATCCAGAACAGGGACCTGAGCACAGGAAAGTGAAACTAAGGTAAGGGAATTCCCCACAGAATGAAAAAGTGAAACTGCAGTTGATAAGTGTTTCCCAGGGACGATCATTGTCAGGAGTTATAAATATTGACATGGTCAGGATCAAAGGAGAGAGAAACTTTTACTCAAATGCTTAAATGTTAAAAACCAGGGGCTCTTGTATTCATATCAATTAGAGCTCTTTCTCCAATTTGTTCAGGAAGTTTACCCTTGGTTTCCTGACAAAGGCACTGTTTCCCAAGTATTGGCATTAAAAGTAGTGGAGAAACTGAATGATTATACAGCCCATGAGCCCTCTAAAATTCCTATTGATACCTTTATTCTCTGGGGACTAATTATATATTTAGATCCCAGTCATGAATAGGGACACCCCTCTCCAATCTGTACAGAGTTTATCCCCCTTCTGCTCTGGCAGAAGAACCCCTTCCCCGGAATTCCAATAAGAGTTACAAGATGAGGAACAAGAGTATGGAAAAAAGAACATTCCTCTTCTACCTCCCATGAAGACATAGGCCATCCTGGGCTGTTAGCTATGGCTGCACTTCAGATTTTTAATCTGCCCAAACCTGCTCTGTCTTGCCTTTCTTCATGTCCTCCTCCTCCGGATTATCCCCTGCTACCTTTCACAGCCCCAAATCAGATTTCTAAATCCCCTTTGCAGAAAAGCATTGGGCAAGCCTGTGCTCAGGGAGAATTTTCTTTTTTCTTTTTTGCAGTTTTTAGCCAGGGCTGGGATTGAACCCTCCACCTCCGGCATATTGGGCCGGTGCCCTACTCCTTTGAGCCACAGGTGCCGCCCCAGGGAGAATTTCTTGATGGATTTTCTTGTTTCCTAGTCATAGAAACAATTGATGCCCAGGGCAATAAAAGAGGATCAGCCATTTTCTTTTAAAACCCTTAAGAAATTAAAACAAGCTTGTGCCCAATATGGTCCAATGGC
>CAUYRH010104756.1:0-113004 GCA_963574655.1 Perodicticus potto
ATATAGTGATTAAGAAAATGCTATGAAGGCTATCTCTCACAGTACGATCAAAATGTTTCTGATTGTATATGAAGTACATTCTGCCCTATGATTGCACCAATGTACACAATTATGATTTAATAAAATTATTAAAAAAAAAAAACTCAGGAGTTTTAATGATTAAATAGCTACCTCTAAAGGTGCACTAGATAACAACACATCCCTTGCTACTGATGGCCAGTTACATGTCTTGTTACTGGGGCTTTTCCATTCACGGGATCTATTGTCCTCGTTGAAGTAGGAAGCCATTTTTATTGGTAGCTTCTTTCGCTAACACTCTTTTTAGCACAGAACAACCTCTACAATAATTTTTTTTTTTAAGGGGACAATGCTCTCCTCATCATAGAGACTCTGGGCCCTCATCCGGTAACATTGATGGGTTGTATCCACATTAGATATATAATTCCAACATTCCCATTCCACTGAGTCTCTGGATTTCTTCTGTATTATACCAAGGAATTCATGGCATCTCATCTTTAGTTAATGGAACCAACAATAATTCCAAATTTACAATGTTCCTTGCGGCTTGACTTAATTGATTTGTTGCAGAATATCTACTAGTTAAGCCCATATTGGTGAATTTAGCCAAGTATTTAAAAATATGTTCTTACCTTTTTGGTCTAGTACCTTCAAAATCCATTTCCATACTGGTCCTCAGAACCTGGATGTCATACAGTAAGTAAATTTTGTAATTTTTTGGTATATAAGCTGTTCCTCCCAATGTTTGATGTTATAATTACTTCTTTCTCAGGGGATGTTGGATCATGACTCTAGCTTTATATCTAGACAATTCAATGTCTTAATAATGAAGGAAGAATTTCATTAACTTCTCTTTGTAAAGTAACATTGAAGAAATAACTACAATATCTTTCAGCAGGGTAGAAAGAGCCTCATCAGACTGGAAAAAGGGGTTTAAGCTCATACTGGGCTGAGAATTTGGAAGTAGTATGGAATCCTAAAAATCCCTATTCCAATTAGTAAGCAGGGTTTTATTCTTTCTCAGCCCTAACCTTAGGTTTCATAAAAGAGATCTAATGTGGTTGTAAATTAATGGATGTTGAAATCTGGCAACATACTAGATAAAATGAGGTTTTGTTTCTAGCTTATTCAGAAATTGGCTGCAAACGTTAAGAAATTCATAGAAAGTCTCTGGCTTTCAGTAAATTCTTGAGCCAAAAAAAAGTTAATTTACTTTATAATTTTTCTTTTTCAAAGCTTTCTACTGTTATTAGAAGTTAGGGTCTAAAGCTTGTAGTCTTTGAGGCCCTCATGTCTTTCATACAGCTACACAACAGCAGAGACAGGGCCTCTAAAGACTTGTCTTACTTGGTACCAGATTCCAGGCAATGGTAGGTGATAATTTAATTATCTATTTTGTCCTTGTATCTTATTAGCTATTCTTTTAGAATAGATGGATTTTCACCATTCACCTTCTAACCAGGATAGATACACAGTCCTGGGTACTCCTGTTCCTCTAAGTCTCTACTGGTAACAAACACTTCAATCAGTTGCGTGCCAAAAAACTGACCTGGCCTGACCTTAGTCCAAAACAAATGCATTTAAAAGGGCAATGAGTCGCTGACAGAATCACCAGGAAGGATGAACGAAAAAGACTTAGAAGCATCAAATCCCGTCATGATCTAACCCTGGCCTGTATTTGAACTTACCTTTCACAACTCCCTCATGTACATTGTGTTCCAGTTCTAGAATAATTCAGTTCTTCCAATGTGCTGTGCTTTCATACTTGTATGAAAAGCCTTTCCATAAGCTATACCTTTTGCCTGAAAAGACACTTTACTGCTTTTCACTCTTAATTTCCTACTTTTGATTTAATGCAAGTCATCCTTGATAAATCTAAGTAGAATTGCCTTCTGGAATCCTTCACAATTTGGTTGTATCCATTACATTGTAATACATATTACATAAATTGTAAATTACGTTACATTTGCTATGCATCTCATGCTATATAATATGTGGGTCATTATGAAAGTTCTGAGATGCACAAAAATAAAGAAACATAAAATCAGCATAGATAGAAACAAATGAAGCCCTCCAGGCAACACTCATAAGCCCATAAAAATGAAACTTGCATGGGGGAATCAGAAAGGACGCTGTTGACAGTGTTTCTTGGATGAACTATAACATAGTCTGTCCCAAAACCTTCATAGTGACCTATGTATAATAAAATTACAATGAAATATAATAATTTAAGCAAATTTGACTCCCCTACTTGACTTTGCACACTCTATCTCCTAGCCTAGCAATACTTGAAAGTTATCAAGAATTCAATTAATACTGAATGGAAAGACAAATCGATAGTGATGTTTTGGAAAGAATAATTTATGATTTTACAGTAACACCATTACATTAACAGATAACATGTTAATTTTGTAATATTTCTTTAAAGCATATAGACATTTCTCTCTCTGGTATTAAATCTTACCTGTTTCTTCAGGATTCTTATTTCTTATAAGAGAGATGACCTAGAATTGGTTGATAACCTGTTTTAATTTAATTTTACTGTCTATTGCTTACCTCACTGATCCTTTCCTTTGAAGAATATTTCTCACACTCAATAAAACAGAGAGCCCGATCTTCTCTTTGCAGCTATCAAAAAACTTCTGACCCGATGTTTCCCTAAGGCTGAGGCTAATTGTCCTGAAAAACAGTTGCCAAGATTTTCATAGCTCCCCCCCTTTTTTTCCTGCCAAGTGAGGGATTATTAAGACTATAAAAGAGGGGTGGAGAATGTAGAGGAAAAGACAAAGGAAGACTATGCTAGCTAGTGGGTGAAAAGAAATACAATAATCCAATGAATATAATCAACAAGGTAAAACAGTGAAGTTATGATCAGAGAATCCCTGTGTCCCTAAAGTTGTAGACATGTTGACTATAGATTGTTTTTGTGCTTTAACTGTTCTATTATTGGATTAATGCAGTTACATGATTCAAAGCATTGTGTAATGCTAAAAAATGCTCCCATTAAATGGGCACAAAGTAAAGGTGTATGGCTCACATCTTGGGTATGGGACACAACTGTAAGAGGGACTCTACATAACAAATGCAAAAATTTGTGTGGGTACAGACCTAGTTGTTCATACTCTCACAATATCCTGAAATTAAAAAAAAAAAACAAAACAACAAACTATTTCTAGCCCAAATGCCCCCTCTCATAGTCTTCCTCCCGCAAATCTCCATTGATATTTTTGGCTTTTAGTTCTTGGCATTTAACATCTAAGTATGTCTAAGTAATACATAGATACTTAAGCTTTGAGTCATTCTATTAGATGTCTAGATTTCCTATAATTAAGCCACTTTCCTGCGTCATCTTTTCTGCTTTCCCTCTACCATTTTCTCCATATATTTTTATTACAATTTTTAGTTAAATAAAAATTCAGTTTTTCCATTATGATGTCTATTCAGAACTGAGCATTGAATTGGATCTTCATTATCATTTAATTGTCATTATCATTAAATGATAATTTCAGTTGAAATTAACGATTGCCTTGTTTTCACACTTGCTTCATTTTTTATTGTGCTAATTCTTCATACATGCCAAATGCCTCTACATAGATTATCTCCCAAGCCCAAACACATCAACCTATCTATTGGTTTCACTTTATGTACTGTGCTTCCCTTTGTGTATCAATTTCACTTGTGTTGGGCTTCACTGTGTGTATATGAGTTTTCTATGTATTTCCTTAATATAGTCATCCATTCTATTTGGATTAGTTTTTCTCCAGGTCTGCTATCTAGGATTTACCTTTGCTTTTGTTTTAGGAAGTATCTTTCTCAAGAAATGGATTTTCCATTTCTTAGATCCTTATGTGTTCCTCTGTTTTGATGGAGTACATACTGCAATAGCATCATCATTTAGAAAGATGATACAATGACCAAAGTCATGAGCATGAAAGTCCTTAACATGATTCTTTCCATCATGTGGCTTCACCTTGACCTGGTTGTCTTTCATGCCTGGTGCACAGCTGGCACAGCTGTGATCAGAACTGCCTTTACCATAATCTTGGATATTCCCTTTCTTGGTTTTCTTTCTCTCTTTCTCTTTCTCTTCCTTCCTTCCTTCTCTTTCCTTTCTCTCCCCATTCTCGCTCTCCCCCCTTCCATCCTTGCTTCTTCTTTTTCTTCTTTTAATATTTTTTTTTGAAACAGAGTCTCACTCTGTTACCCATGCTAGAGTGATGTGGCCTCAGCCTAGCTCACCGCAACCTCAAACCCTCAAACTCCTAGGTTTAAGCAATCCTCCTGCCTCAGCCTCCCAAGGAGCTGGGACAACAGGTACCTGCCACAGTTCTTAACTAAGTTTGACTATTTTTTCTATTTTTAGTAAAGACAGGGTCTTACTATGATCCTCGTGTTTGCAGTGTTATGTTGGAAAAATCTGGAGCCATGCTTTTGTAAGTAAATTTTTTGTTCTATGAAGGCCTGTTCAGTAGTTGCTTTATCTCCCATACTATGAATTTTCACAGTGTGTTTATTTTTATCCATTATACTTGACATTTCAAGATCCCTTCAATCTGAACTCTCAAGTTTTTAACTTCTACATAATTTAAGCAAATTGTATGATAATTGTTTCTCTCCTTCATTTTCCCTGTTCTTTTTTTCTGTACCTCCAGTTATTTGAATGTCGTGCCTTCTGGACTTGTGGATCTGTCCTCTAATTTTGTAGTATTTTGCTTTAGTCATTTTCTCATACCTTTCCCTTGTTTGCAAGGTTCTTGAAGAGATTTTACTTTACCTTTCCAATCCCTCTACTGAGTTTTTCATTGTAAGAACCAAATTTTAATTTTCAAACAAAAGTCTTTTAAATTCTTTTCCTCCTTTGGATATTAAAACTAGTTGTAAAAGCTTTTTTCTCTCTGAAACATCTGTTTCTTTCACACAGTTTGTGTTTATTTTTTATCTCTTTCTTTTTAAATCTTTTGTCAAATGCCTAGAAACAAACAAACAAAAAAACTATTTGAAAACCCTAACTGCATGGGGGGAACTTGTCAGTAGGAACTTTAATAAAGGGTAATCTTGCCTGCCATTTGTTGGGGGAAAACTTATTATCAAACTTTATTATCATTCCTCTGGAGTTGTCAGATTCACCAGGGAAGAGTGGAAGAAGGTTTCATTTTCTTGCCTAGAATAAAATCAACTAACTTCACCCCTCAAAAGAAAACAAGACAATCTGACATTCCTGCTGTGACTTTGGTCTTCGAGACTTTGGTCTTGAAGTTGAGTATTCAACATGTTGAACACTGGGATTAAATGTGTAAACAATCCCTTTTTTTTTTTCTACAGGAAGTCCCAATTCAGAGACTTTCTATTACCCTCTCCATGGGAAAAATCTTTCGAGTTTTTGGCTGGGGACTGGAGGACAAGTTACTTTGAAGCAGGGAGGTCTGGACAGGACCTAGAATTTTTATCTGTTCCTTATGAACTATTTTCAATTCTTAATCAAGTAACCTCAGTTCATCCGTTCTACACATCTGCTTGGTGCTTCAATTCCTTGGGTCTCTGGCACGCTATGTGATATATTTTGTGTTGGTTCTTTGCTCGATCCTGTCATTTTATGATCTGATTTCTTTCTTTTCTTTTTTTTTTAAGATCTGATTTCTTTAGTTCTGCTTAAGACAACACTAGATCTCTACTTGCTTTTAGCTTCCCAAAAGATAAAAGCTATTGTCTCTCCTTGTGTATTCCTTTTTTTCTTATGTATTTGAAAAAATAAAACAAGAAAAAGAAATCCATTTTCTATAGTTTTAGTAGGGCTCTGGAGGGAAAGAAATTATATGCTTGTACTTCACCTTCCATTTGACCTGAAATTTCTGTGATAGCTCTTAGATGTATACTCCACACGCCAGGAAAATGCTATAAAGAGTTCCTCAGGTGAAAGTTATTTTAAGTGTAATGGCCCAATAACGGTATAAAGTGACAAATAATTTTTAAAAACTGTTTCATTTCTTGCCCTTGAACTGTTTATCTATGCCCTTTTAATCTTGACTTGACTTTTTCACTCTTGTACATCTGTCACCAGTCTCTTAGTTTCTGCCAGATTGAACACTGCCCCTAACACTCTGTTCTGTAGACCCCACACTAGCCCTCAGGGCAGCATTTCCCTTTGAATAGCCAAAATGGCTCCTGTTTTAAAGTCTTTTCATAATATTCCTTTTATAACAGATCTGTCCTACTACCTCATCTTACGTAAGCTGATACTTGTTTCTTTATGTCTAGGCACACATTCGAGAAAGTAGAATTTGATTTTTTGAATATTGTAAATCCTGATAATTGATTTACTAACCAAATTCCCATTTTCCTTCACTGTTATTGAAAAGGATCCTCTTATTTTAAAGGAAGATTATTAGAGATAAAATATGAATATTAAAAATATTAGCCCAAAAGTGAGGCTTTCTTTATCATTTAATGAAACATACTTAAAACCTTTTGGAAAGAGGTAAGGTCTTGGAAGGAATCAATGTCAACTGCTAAAAATATTTCATCTTGGAAAGAAACATTTTTAAATGTCTTCATTCAAAGTCTCCTAGAGTAATAAGTTAATGAAGATATAATAAAACAAAATAAAATTTTTGTAATTCTAATTACGGCAAAAATAATATTTAATTTAGTGTAATAAACATTTCTGCAGATCCTTCTTTATACAAGGCACTATATTAGATGTTGCAGCAAGAGGAAGAAAAAAAAGAAGTAAGAATACATTTCCCAGGAGCTTTGACATTAACAAGGAATAATAAAAACAAGTTCACATAAAATTATAAGCTTTGTCTAAAAAGTTGCATTAAACATAGGGTCATATAACTTACTGATAAAACTGGGGCCCTTTTGAAAGGAAAGGAGAGAAGTATTAATTATACTGGGATCATCCTAAGCAAAACATAATGCAAAGAGATGACCTGAGGTTTCAAAACTGGTAGAATTTTATCTTTTCAGTGAGGTTGGGAAAGATACAGATGGGGAAGGTAAAATTCAGAGTGAAGAGGACAACACGCAACAACCATGGAGATGAGATGGCAAATATTTGAATGGTTTTAGACATGAAAATATATTGGGGAAAAATATTGAAAGAGAAGTAGAGAATAGATTTTGGAAGGTCTGTATATAAAGTCTTTGTGTTTTAGGAGAGGTGTGCTGATTCAAACTCTAATTGGAGAATAAGAATGTTCTGCCAGGAATGAGTAGATGGGCTGACAAAGGGAGAAAGAGAGAGAGAGAGAAATGAACAAGAAAATTGAGAAGGAAAGAAGTAATAAACCCTAAATAGGGTAAAAATGTCAAGGAGAAATCAGATGCCAATGACACTGTGGAAATAGAACTCACAAATGAGGTAAATATCTAAGAGGGCTTGTGTGGCAAAGGGAGAATGAAAAAGCCAAGAGCTCTGAAAGTTTTTTTGGATAGGTAACTGAGAGAATCTAGTGCCATTAAAATAATTAGACAATTCAGGAGGAAGCATGTTTATTTTGAGAGGAGGAAAAGGATGGCGATGAGTTTTATATTTAGTAGACTGAATCTGGGAAGCCAAAAAATATATATATATCCAAATTAATTTGCCCAAGAAGTGGTGGAAACTGTGCATCTGGATTTTGTAATGCATCATATCCACAAAGCTAAAACCACGGTTGTGAAGGAGGACACTGGGGAGTGTAGAAAATTCACAAGAATTAGTTTTAAAAGTTAGACGTGGTGATGGGAAAAGACTTTAATGTCCAGAAGTCAACATTTTACTGATGAACTAGATACTCTACCAGGCTCTAGGGGGTGAAAGAGAAATGAAGAAATGAAAAGTTCAGTGTTAAACAGTGGGGAAGCCAACTAAGAAAGATAGCATTTAGTAATAAATGTGTCATTTACTTTTGAAGAGATATAATAGGTCCAGTGGAGTGGTTAGGAGTGCAACAAAGTTATGAGAAGAAAAAATGAGAAGTAAAAAAAGTAGATTAAAAAATTCTCATTCAAAAGGTAGAGAATGTAAGGGAGAAAGAGAGAGAGAAGGAAAATAAGGGAAGGGAAGGGAAGCAGGAGGATGGAAAGGGGAGTGCTAGTGGACACTTTTGAAATTGGGTTGAAGATATGCCCATTCAAATACTTTTTAAAAAAAGATATAAAATAATGCAAACATTATCATCACCTCAATAAGTAATATTTCTATTCCTATAGTGACCCAGGTGTGTTACTTTGTTCTTATACCTTTATATAAATTTTTTTCCTATCAGTGATTATTATAATTTCATCCTTGAATTTGGCAAAAATCATGTAATATATATCATGTAATGTGTACTTTGATATCAAACAAATAAATTCATAAAAATAAGAAAAATAAATTCTCTTCTGGGTTAGACTCATGTTTCTAGCTTCTCTCTATTAATTAGAACAAAGGAGATTATCCTTGGAGTTGGCCTGATATTTATAGTTTAATTTTGTTAATTGATTTATAAAAATGAAGGTTATTTTTGTGTAAAAGCTTTCTAAAAATAGAAGTAAATTAGATTTTTGGTAGGGTAAATATTGTAGGTTCTTTGATACATTATAAAAGCCAACAACTCTCATCTGTAGTCTTTCTTTAAACTCTTGCTGTATCTCCTAATTCCCAGGAATTCATCTTAGATCCAGAGCTCAAAAACTAACAAAAATAATTCTCTCTCCCTTTATAATTATTCCAGGCAATTAAATCTCCGTGATCATCTTTGTTACGCTGCTTTGGAGCTCCTCATTCATGGGTAGATTAAAATATATAAAATTAATTTCTTGGTGGACAGATTTACCTTGATTTTTGCATGAGAAAGTGTATTTTTTGCTTTACTCCTAATATGATTTCCTAAATTTCAGATGGCCTGGCACTATTTACATATAGTAGATCTGACTTTCAGGAAATTCTTGGTTAATGTAATTCTTTTATTACATGAAACTATTTGTTATTCTCAGAAAGCAATCACGTGCTCAAGATAATTTGTCAAAATGTTAAATATGAAAATGTTTATCTTTATTCTTATTTTCTTTATGTGAATCTGATCTCTATTCCTGGCCATGCTTTACTATAATCCTATCATTAAAAGAGAAAGAAGAGGAAGAAAACTCCTTATATGGGATCCTGTCAAAGACTTGATATAAAGATTAATTGTTTTGATTAAATCTTCCTAGACAATTTTGATGTATGCCTTCAAACAATTAATTATACTCACTCATCCAAAAAGTTACCTCTTATTCTTGTCAAGTCTTCATAGAAATCTCAGCATTTGCTGTCTGGTAGTGTTTTCATAGCTATATGCATCTAAGTGCTCAGCAAACAATTCTCCAGTTAATGTGTCTAGTTTAATATATATGCTAATTCAGGCATATATATGGGTATGTCTGGCAAAGGAGAATGAGAAGCCAAGAGCTCCAGAAGTTTTAACACAGGATATTTTGCCCTAACTTTCTTAAGGGTTTTCATTTTCTGTTTCATGTGAATTAGGAAGATATAGACAGTAAAGGCGAATGCTACAGATCATATCCTACATATTCGTCATAAATGGAAGTAAATCATTGAGTAAAACCACAATGTCTATGAACCATTTTTCTGTTCTCTTATTTATTGACAGCTTTTTTTTTTAATTACAACACAATGAATTGATGGTAAATACAGAAGATGCAATAGTATAAAAAGCCATTTAACCCTTCCCTAGGTTAAGACACTTACAGCAGACAAAAACTGCCCCACCCCAGCTCCCCTCCTTGAATGGAAACAAAATAAATATAAATTAATAAATACAAAACAAATCACTGCACAGCCTTTAACTCTTTGATTGCCATGGCAAGAACCATGCTGATGATTCTAGCTTGTGACATTTGTGTGGTTAAAGGTTGCCGCAGCAGTCAAAGGGTTATAGCATTGTAAACATAAGTACTTTGTGGAAAAGTTCAGTTATGTTAATGGTCTATAGCAATGAGATTAATAGCACGACCCCTTGACCTTTAATGATGCAACATTGTAAGGAGTTAAAAGAGATAGTAGTTTGGTGAGCTGTTACATAGACTAGTCAACCATTTTATTTAACAATGAGCTATGAGGCCTTAATTTACTAATAAAAGACAACTTGTGAATAATAAACACTGTTCAATGCACTGATTAATAAAATCAATGAAAAAAATTAATTTAAGCACCACAAAATTTTGCCTGATTATATCTGACAGTCATAATACACTTTAGCACCATTTATTAGCCTTATATTTGCACACAAACAAGCTTTGTGTTTGTCAGTAGAAGCTATCTGAAAAAAAATATATATATGCCAGATTTAAGATGGTATAAATGTATAGAATCCTGTGTGGGAAAAAACCACTAACAACTTGCAAACCATAAAACTCATTTAGCAAATAAATGTGTTTTTCTTTCATTCCTTGCACACAGAAGACTACGTATTATCAAAAACATTAGTACTGAATATAATGTGAAGCAATCCAGAAACTCAAAGTTAGATTTTTAATACTCTCTCCATAACTGAAAACATCATGGGGAATTAAAATAAAAGTAACGTATTGTCAGACAACCACAAGATAATGGCCTAAATATTTAATTTCCTGGCGTTTCTCTCTGTTTCACAGTTTAATGTTATTTAAATAAAGTCTGCATTAATCTTAATTATTTTAATTTCCCATAACCACAATATAGAAAGGAAAAATGATTTTCATAAGAAGCTATACAATGTATATTGTTTATCCTAGAGACAACTTTCCTTTGCATTGCATTCATCTCATCCTGACTCTGAAAGATGTCTGTGCAATTTTTTAAAATATATGGTATTTATTTGACAAACTAAGTGTATGGGAATTTTCCCCCTTAACCTATCTAGTAAATATATATATATATATACATATATATATATATATATACACACACACACACACACACACACACACACACATATATATACCATTTATACTATATATTTCCAAATCTATATTACCAGATAGCTTATATGGATGTCATAGATCTTCATTCATCATCATACTGATCCACTACTGGGACCAAGATAATGTTAATACAGGTATACAAGTTTTAAAACATCTTAAAGGTAGGCTACTACACTGATGAAGCAGGCAAATTTATCAATGTCAATAATTGACTATTTTAAAAGACCAGCAAGAGACTATGAACTAATCAGATTTTATGATTTTGTTAAAAAATTAAGTTTATTAAAAGTTATAGTTGCGCAAAATTGAACTAGTAAACTTCATTTATTTCCCTTCTATAATACAAAAAACAAGATATAGGTGTTTAAAATTAGATACCTAAAAGAAAAAAAAAATCCTTTCAAGACTTTTAATCCTGAAACAAATTTTTATGGCCGAGTTTCTAAAACCCCTGAAAATAGAGGTCCACAATGGAAATGCTGATGCCGTCAAACCCAATGCAGCAAAAAGCTGCCGCTATCACACCCCCAATTCTTTTATTCTCTTTCTAATATAGATGTAATTCACATATAAAGGGAAATAGTCCAAGGAATCAAGGTTTTAGGCCCTAATGTACCTTAAACAGAACACTATAGTATGGTGTTTACTTTCCTGTATGATTACTTAAGATACATTCTCCAAAACTAAATTTCCATAGCTGTCTTATCAACAGACAACAGCTCTCATACTCAGCATTTTGATTTTCTCAGGGGAATAGCTTCATAAAAAGTCAGAAGCCAATGAAAGAGACTGAGATGTGTGTGACATTTACAGGGACTGAGGCTCTGCAAGAAACTTGGGAAGGAAAACGCAGAGGAACAAAGACGTATTTCCTGGGCACACCTTTGATGCTCCATGCTGCTCAGTTCTAGCTTTCACAGAGGGAAGGGGAAATCAAATCTGTACAGATAAAACAAGATGGAAATTGAAAAGAATGCAAATACTGGCAGAGACTGCGTATGACAACACAACATGATATATCCCTCCCATCCATCTTGTATTTGGGGGTGACAAACAAAAAGCAAACAAATAGTGACCTCAGAATTGGAGGAGCAGAAAAACCAGGCATATATACCCTTGTTTGGAAATCATGTTTGTTTGGAAGTAAAGTAACTAACATTGTGAAATTTTGTGTTTATGAACATATAAAAGAATAACCAATCAATTTCTATGAAATACAAAAGAAGTAAATGACAAAAAATCCTAAAGACCTAATTTTACCCATGCAATGGTACGTACTAAAGATCTGTGAGAAGACAGGCAATAAGGTGGCCTCTGTGATGTTATTTCAGTAACAGCAAAAATTATGCCATTGATTTAAGGATGGCCCTGATATTACTACCAAAATTGTTCATTCAAGCAAAGTATGTTTTATCTTAACAATGGAGTTGTCAATATATAGAGAGGGAACAACTTCAAATAGGCATTATGTAACAGCAAATGAAACATGCATCTTATTGACTTTTTAAATAGCTCGCACACGCTTTTATTCAGTCATATCATGGCAAAACAGCTCAATGTAGCCAACGTACATTCATATAAAACAGTGGTTCTCAACCTTCCCAATGCTGCGGCCCTTTAATGCCATTTCTGTGGGTCGCGACCCACAGGTTGAGAACCTCTGATATAAAAGATGGCAGTACAAGCAGCACCATATCCTAGCCTAGGAAAAGGTATCCTACCATGCAGTCACATCTCACCTAAGCTTCATCATATTTGAAGCATATATAAAAGGCCTGTGTCAACAAAATATTATGCCTGGAATCCCATCTAGCTATAGACCAAATACTACAGAGATGTCTGTATTGTGACTGATATTGATTTTGATACTTTTTCATGGATAAAAACTAGTAGATAAAATACTCAAGAAACATCTCTGTTAAGTCAAAAAGTTTAAGTTTATCATGTTTTTCTTGTTCACATTCTCTCTTCCTTGTTTTTCTATGTGAAATAGTGGTTAGTGACATCTTGCTCTGACGTTAAGTGGCCTAACATGATATAACTATATTTTCATATTTATATTTAATTGGTTTTTCCTCCCTTCTTACGGGTATAGAAATCCAGCTCTATAGCAGAGCACATGCTATAGAGTTATGTAAATCAGCACAGCATTCTAGTTTATCATTCATTTGCCTACATTGTTGAATGTGCCCTTTAATGTAAGGACATGTTGAGTACAAATTGAATATTATCCCCAGTCCAATGTTAGTATAAGATAAATTCTAAGATACTCTGCTCTTTAAATTAAAAAGGCATAGACTCCTCAGAAATCTACATAAATAAATGTCTTTCACACATAAATTTTATATTTATTATGCACTGACCACAAGTTACTGTTTATGCCCTTGTTTTCTGTAGCAAGCATTAGTGATAAACACCTCTGAAGTCTGTTTCAGTGCTGAGCTTCTCATAATCTTATATCCTTAGAGAATTAGCATTGTTTTAAAAAATGATACATGTCATATCCAGTTATAAGGTCACAATTCTGTTAAACATTGAAGGCTGCTACATCTGTAGTCTACCAGAAAATTAACTGGAATTTTACAAAAGCACATGTTTTCCTCTCAATTTCTGTGAATAAGTCAAATCGGTGTTCATTCATTCTAGGCTTTTTATACTATTGGTTTATCTTTCAAAATAGACAATATGTATGAAATACTTAAAAAATCTACTTGTAATTGGATGTTATTAATATCACCTGAAGTGTTTTAGAGTCATGTTAAAATTACACTAATGGAAAAAAATTGGAAAATGATTTGAGTAGTACATGAAAGACAAAGGTCACGATTGAATGAGACTAGAACACTAACGCAGCTGCTTTGCTCCTACACCAATTGTTTTGTTATATGATTATTGAGGTAAATTTCTACCGTAGGGGAGTGGACTTTCTCAGGAGATTCTTACGTTATATACCTTTCCATTAAGGTTGTTGAACATCTTACTCTGACATTTTTACTCTATAAGGCAACACGAGTATCAGATGTATTTAAGTAAGGTAACATCTAATGGTCACTGACTAACTGTATACACGGACATACCACATGTTCATCACTAATGCAGAGAGACTGAAGTTGCATTTTTCTCCACTATTTTTATCCTTGCCAAAGTAAAATTTCTAGTAATATTTATAAAATATTTAATTTTCCTATTTAATGTGTGGTATGATCCTCTGCTGCTGCTTTCTGTAATATATAATTTTATGATCTTTAAAATATAACTATTGAATCTTTTCTGATGTAACTATGGTTCCTTCTACAGATGCTCTGATACCTATTTCCTATGGTCACAATAAATCCGTATCATGATGGTGCATGAAATCCAGTGGAATGATTCTATTCTCTTATGTGATTGATTTGATACCTTTTGTAATATTAAATATTGGATGAGATTGTACTTATAGCTTTGTAATAGGTCATTTAAATTTTATATTTTTAGTTTAGATCACATTTTCTATTTGACATCAGTGATATTTTAGAATATGTTCTTGAGAACATCAAAAATTAAATGAATTCTTTGCTGCGTTGGCCAGAAAAAAATTTTACCACCATCCAGAAAGTTGTTTCAATATATGTTACAATCCCACAGACTCAGTACTATCAGGAAATCACTGCCTTTATTAGTTTCTGGAACAATTCCAAAAACTTAAATAATTTTTCGATACTCAGGTTAACTACTTGATTATAATATCCATTCCTCTTCAGATTGCACATTGGGTTTATTCAAATGTATACACTGGTTATTCTACTGTAAGATTCTCCAAGTACAGGTGCGTATTTGTACCCTACTAGAGATAATCAGCATAACATGTAGAACTTTGAAGTATTATTTTACTATTCCTAGGATCCAGTACATATACCATCTTATCCATATGTTAGAACTAGCACTGAAGTTTGGACAATGTTCTTATTCACCACATTGTTTTTTAAATCTGCCATAGAATGAGAATGCAAATAAGTATAGAGTATATGAAACAGCCAAGTTGTAAGTATGTTAACAGAAAAAGATTATAGGCAATCTGACTAGTAAAAGTGATACTTGCTTATTTCATTAAACCAGTCTGTGTTCCTTATTACTTAGAAATTATTTCTTGGTAATCATTACTTAGTAATTTATTACATCTGATTCAGAAAATGCTCGCCCTCTGATTTGTAACAGAAGTTGTCTTTGCTAGAATCATTCTCTAATTTGGCTATGTAACCTTTGCAATCATAAACAGTGTCTGTATTCATCTGCCCCAACTGCCATGTCAGCACACATTTTATTCTGAAATTAGTCAATAGTTAACTTCACAGCCTTCTCTAAAACTCTGATATGGAATTATTGCTTTGCAGAGAATTCCAGCTGATCAGCTATTTTAATACTTCCTTCAGTTCTGGTTAATAATATACAAAACAACAATATTTAACTAAAATTATCAACTGTGTGGTAATTTAATGTAAAGACCATTACCTTGTTTACATTTATGTTTATAATAAGGTAATAATAAATGAAGCAGAAAAATAACTTTTTTTTTTTTTTACAAGCATGTACAAGGTGTTTTCATTTCAATTGGGGAAACACACAGGTCTCAGCATTTCATGCTATTAGTGATGGGATGATGAAATACATTTGATATGTTCCATATCTACTGATACTGAACTAACACATTATGCTGTTGACTCATGGAAATTTATTCCACGTTGTTTTTTGAATCATCTTTCTTATGTGCTAGATCAATTGGTCACTCTCTCTTTCACTGTTCTCTTAGGAATGAGTCCTGTTTTTTTTAACCCCAAGTGGAAGAGAGTTAGCAACCACACTCACAAGACACTTGGTGCACAATAAACAAATAGAATCTCAGTGTTTGTGATTATATTGTTCTAAGTGTTTTATTATCTCTTGCAGTCTTTCATCCAGATAATTTAAATGTTGTAGTCAAGAGAGCAGCTGTATATGCCTTTACTTATCACGTAAATCTCATCTCATATTCAAGTAAATATGATCCAACACTTATCCATGACATTTGCCGGAATTCAAGAATAGTGATAGACTACTTCCTTTGTGATGCTGTGATTATTTTCTAGCCCTTATATACTTATAGTCCTATGATGAATCAGGATATTGTGATGAATGAGTCAAGAGGCAATAGACTGCTTATTCAGTTTCTTTCTCATTTTAGAGAAAAAAATCAATTTTCAATCAGGTGGATGGAGTACCTTGATGATTTTTTACATGTCCCCAAATGACACCGTTCTTCATTTCTATCTTTAGCAAAATATAGTTTCCAGTTATTTTTTCTTGACATCAAGGCCCTAAAAGGATCAAACCCTCCCACAAGCAAACACTGTATAAACGAGCTTGGGTACATAGTCCTTCATGCTTAGCATCAGTGACTGACTCTTTGTAATATCAGCATCATTAGAATGGAAGCACTGAAGTAAAGCTGCAGGGCTGATTCTGGTCCTCTTTCCTTGCTTTCTTGGCCCTCACATACATAATCTCCAATATTCTGTCAAAATGCATTGCATAATGTTTTGCTGTAAGTCATCTTTTCTAACTGTTCTTTATTCTCAGCTTTACTACAGTATATATGTTCAGGCCATAAGAAATAACAATTTGCAAGGCTTTGCAGCATGCCACCCACGATTATAAAATATTCTTCCTAACCAAAGCACAAACATGTAGTTTAACCAAAAATCATTCTAATTTTCATGCTATGTTGAGTATAAATATAAATTCAAGGCAGCCAAACTATCCATTTCCAAATAAGAATGTATACCTACACTTATTAAAAATCATCTGGAAAGGTGTATTATTAGCAAATGAGTAAGAAATTTTCACTAGTATAAAATTCCTGCTTTATATAAAAGCCACACTGGCCATTCAAGTATTTGAGGTTATTTCTTCCCCCTTTAGTTTTTGTAATTTTTATTGAAATGATGAATTTAGACTTCATATTATATTAAAGGAAAATTAAACATCACTTCCACCTACAGGGCGTTTTTAGAGTGTGCATGTAAAGAGCAAAGCGTCCATCTGCAGACCTGCCATGTCTTTCTCTCTCCATTCTAAGGAAACAGCTCATGCTTACTAGGTTTACAGAACAATTAACAATCTAATGGAGAAGCAACATCAGACTTCCTTCAGTTTGTGCCAGTTTGCAAGTTAAAGGTCAAAGGGCATAGACATAGAACAAGACTCTTCAAGGAAAATTTTCACAGAAGACAATGTTTAAGTTGTTAATGACAGTCAATAGATCAATAATCAAGTTCAAGGCAAGCTGTTCATTGTTTCAAAACCTAATCCCCTCAAAGCTGGCTTTCACACAAAGCCAATGTCTGACTCATGGGGTATATTCATTCTGACCATCTCTAATAAGTTCACAGCCCAGTGGCTGTAAAACCTTTCACTGCAAGAAGCAGCTCCTAAAATCAATAAAGAGGTCTGTCAGTTGCTGACTTTTCTCTAGGAAAAAAATATTGATATAAACCTGCTCTGCAGGTCACATGAAAATGACAATACTGCTGTTAGGACAAATTACACTCAACAATGAAATGCTTTGGTGGTCTCTTGGCTCTGTCAGTGATCAAATGGATGGCCAAAGGCCAGAAGCCACACTAACCCTTTGAGAACTATGAAGGACGTGTGATAGGTAATGCATTGGAGGAGACTCATCCAACCTCAGAGTCATTATTTTAATTCGCTTTTCAAATGGCAATGCTAACTGCATATACCAGGCCAAATTAAATTTTCATGCAATGGCTTTTAAAACAGAAACTCAATATGTCTAAGGAAAAAAAAGGACTACTATAACCATTTATGCAAATAAAATTTCACTCTTATGAGATACTTAATAAAATATCTTTTTTATTTGCCAGAAAATTTTTGGCAAGTAACATCATTTCTGTTTGTTATAAATGCATTTATGTAGTACTGTAAATCATTTAAAAATTACATAGGGTTATAGGATATCTGTTTTAAAAACCCTGAACTTCTCTAACTTGTGAATGTTTTCATCATTGCCCAGTTCTGTAATTGACCAAATAGCAAGACTGACCAAATAGCAGATCCTAAGGCTCTGAAAGCTAGTCTGATAGTTCTCAAAGGGTTACATCAATGTACTACCAGTGTCACAAATCCTTGTAAAAAACTGTCACTTTAATTCCCTTTGGAGACATACTGCTTCTTGTTCTGCTTTATAATGAATATTCCTGACAGACCCATAGAAGGCCTGGGGCAATGGCCTAATACATCTTGGGAAGATTATCACAAAGGTAGAATGAAGGGGTTTAGAAACACTTCAAAACAATTTAAATATTCTGTTTGAAAATAGCTATAAGTATAAATGTGATGAACATTGAGGACATAGCTGAGAACAGCTGTAGAAAACAAAAAATGGATGTATTATTAAGGCTGTTACTATATTGCAGATATTTTGGCCCCTTGTTTGTTGGAAAATGGCTGTCCCAACAGTCTAAAGTCCTGCGTGTGTATTCCAAATCTCCCACCTGACAAAATGGTGCGTAGGAGACTATCCATAGCAGTCAGAGAGCTATCTTCTTTGGAGACAAAGCTGTTTTGGGTCTTCACACTTTCCTGAAAGTTCAATTGTGGGTTTTTTGTTTAATCTTTTTTTTTCCTTTGCAAAACATTGTGGGTTTTCTGATTTGCTTTTTTCCTCCCCTCTACCCCCCCCAGAAATGGGCTCAGACTTCAGAAAGAAAATAATATTAAAAACCTTTAAGAAGAATCTTTTCTTCTTTTTTTTCCTCTTCTTTAGTTAATCCTGAAATTTTACTGGGCATTGAGTGTGCAGAGGAAAGGCCTAGAACTGAATGACAAAGAAAGACAAAGGACTGGAGAACAGCAGATACTGCGCATCATGGAAGCTTCCCCACGAGTGCATTTTCCACTCATGTGCAGGACTAGCAACCCTCTGGGTTTGAAAGGTCAGCCCCAAATCAGGCTGCCACAAGCCTGCTCCTAGCTAGGAAACAGCATAACAGCTCTTGTCTTGAATCTCAAGTTACCACAAACTTCTGGAAAAGAAAGAAAAAATAAAACCCCCTACATCACACCCACTCTTGCATAGAGCGTTTACAGTACAGTATGTGGCGGGGTGTTCCTTTCCTCTTGAACTGGAACACAGTGTAAACCAATACAAGGAGGCATAAGGCCAAGATGCAGGGAATGACAATAGCTATGGCTTTCACAGTGCTGGCTGTGTTGTCCAGTTTGATGACAATGTCTACATCATCTGGTGGGCTGTGTCCTTCTTTAACTCTGTCTGTTGGTCCATCACAGCCCATAAAATCCTTGAGGATGGATCTTGGATATCCAGGTTCTACCTTGAGTATCTGGTTGTTGAATTTCCAATACTCCTTTCCTTTGTAGAAATACGTAAAGCCTGAGAGGAAAACACACAGGTGCCACTTATTCGTGAACATGTCTATGTAGAGAAATGTTAACAAAATAGGTACTTCTTAAAAGATTCACAGTAGAACCTCTGTAAGCTGACCACCCAAGGTCAGCTTAAGAGTGGTCAGTGTGGGAGCTGGTCAACTACAGAGGTTCTACTATATTTTAAGCACCTTCAATTTTCATAGGGAGAAAAATGCTATTCTCAGCTTAATTGCCTGTTAAATGGCTCCGGCTGTAGGCTTCAGGACTGTGTCCTCTAATGACCATGGAAAGCTCAGTCTAGAGAGAGATATTATTTACAAAGGATGGTTGAAAGACCATGCTACCCACATCTATTCCTAGTCCGCACTGAAAGAGAACTTTGTCCGTTTGCTCACTTATAAGATTACTGTTACATAATCACACGTTAATGAGATAGTATCAACCTATATTGAAAAAAGCTGAAATAGCCTTATAAATAGCACTGTTTCCTCTCAGGCTGCTATTGAGAACACTGTTCAATCCATTATGAAGAGGTTTCTCCATGAAACATCTCAAGAGAAATTTCTTTTTTTTCTTTCTTTTTTTTTTTTTTTTGAGACAGAGCCTCAAGCTGTCACCCTGAATCGAGTGCTGTGGCATCATAGCTCACAGCAACCTCCAATTCCTGGGCTCAAGCGAGTCTCCTTTCTCCGCCTCCCAAGTAGCTGGGACTACAGGTGCCCGCCACAACGCCCTGCCATTTTTTGGTTGCAGCCCTCGTTGTTGTTTGGCAGGCCCAGGCTGGATTCAAACCCGCCAGCTCAGGTGTACGTCTCTGGCGCCTTAGCCCGTTGAGCCACAGGCGCCGAGCCTCAAGAGAAATTTCTAAGTAGTATCAGGAATATTTGTGCTACTCCTCAATCATAAGTTTCCTTTCATCATTTGGGCAAGAAATCATAACAAAACATAAATCATAGAACCAAAGGTGTTTTCTTCTGTCTGCTAGAAATCTTAGCAACGAAATGGGCATTCATATTATTCTGTGCTCAAATATTCATCACCTGACTGTAGGTCATAAATATTTTGTCCCTTCTCCCTTTCTCCTTTCTAATCATTTTTTCTGTTATTTTTGTTTGTTTTGTTTTTTGAGACAGAGTCTCACTCTGTTGCCCAGGCTGGAGCTCAGTGGCGTCAACCTAGATCATAGCAACCTTACACTCCTGGCCTCAAGTGATCCTCCTGCCTTGACTTCCCAAGGTTCTAATATCGCAGGTGTGAACCACCGTTTTTGGCTTTAAATTTCTTATTTACTTAGTTTATATTAAATTTATGCCACCTAGCTATATTTTATAGACTGTTAAAAGCCATTATCACTACTTTTAGGAATAAAGCAAAGCATAAACAAATCTATAATTCTATAATTCTATCTTACATACTACCTAGTGACTTTATATTTCATGGAGAGAAAGTGGTATGTGGGAGGCTCAAATAGGTCATCAATACTTGGGCATACATCCAGTTTGTTCAGTTTGTTCCTTCTGTCCATAGCTCATTCATGTCAATTTTCTTTGTGATTATAGTTATTGGACTTAACACTTGCTTTGACATAAAATTTTAAAAACAGTAAGAAATGTTTTACTGCTAAAATTACTTAAAAACTATATATTTGGAGTTATCTCTTTAGGATAGAATGCAAAATTTAGAGTTTATAATCACTTATGTAGCTTATATTTTTTTCCTATTTTTATTGTGACTTATTATGGATGAGACATGGTGTGAAAAGTTGAGCAGACATCCTCTCTTTTAATCCTCACAACTACTCTTGTCAGGAAGAATTAATTACCTAGTCTCTACTGGCAAAGATATTGAGGCTCAGAGATAAAGTAATATGCTAAGTCCTGGTGTATGCAAGATTTAAATAATGGTCCTGATGTAGGACTGATTGGTTTTCTATGACTGGGTCATTCAGAGACTCCCACCTTTTATCAAATACTCCTAGATGAAATATCCAAGGTTGTGATAGATATCACCCTTGAAATGAAGAACTCTGACATGTCTCAAAAAATTTCAGACAGGACAGGCTATCACTTCAGGTCACTTCATTTTGGAAATTATTCTGTTCAGTGCCATAAAAATCTGCCATTGCTTTTTATTTTGAAGGACAGTTTTACAATCAGAGCAACCTGCCAAGTGAAAACAGGTGTATGTAGATTCAAGTTTTTCTGCAGGGAGCTAGTAGTTTATCATGTTAATGAAATTTTATGTAATTACAAAATAAGCTTGGATGAAGAAATGTTGAGGGCCTGCCAAATTACAGCATGTTAGATAATCATAGTTGAATAATGATCTAGATTTCAACAGATCTTCACAATAGGTGAACATACTTTGGTTGGAAGTGTCCTCATCTTTAACTTTTAGCCAAAGCTACTTACTATAAAGCTACTGAGTGTTACACAGTTTAATTTCCCATTGTTATCTGAAACCATTCTGTATGCCCAATTTTATGGTAACACACATCATATACAGTAGATTATGAGTAAGAACCTAGTTAGCAGGAGTTAGATAATGTAAGTATTTGAAAGGAAGCAGCAGAAATCTTGGTAATAGAAATACGTTAAGCTGTGATTCTCTAACATTAATCTCATTCAATAATTTAGAGTTTTATTTCATTTACAAAAGGTTGGTTGGAAAATGTTTAGGCATTTGTATCTTTTCCTATTTAAAAGTAGTTTGACGTTATATTTTTGTACATGTTATGCTTAGAAAGAAGAGCAACTTCTAATGAAGTCTTGCCTGAATTTTCATTTTTTGGAAAAATTCTGAAAGCAATCATTGAAGGCATCATGCATTATTTGATGTTTTTTTTCTCTTACATTTAACTGAATTTTGCCTTTAACTATCTATTGCTTCATCCTAAAAAAGGTAATAAGACTTAATCTACCACTGCTACTTACTATAGCTCAGGCACTTGAAAGCAGTACTTCTCTGCTCTATTTTCCATCTTTATTTTATTAGTAAAATGTTAGTGTTTAATAAATGTAAATAATTCCACTGAATCTTGTGCAAATATTTGCTTGAATCAAACTTGTAGCTTTTAGCAGAGTGAGTGCAAAGGTGAAGAATTAATATAAAGTACACTAAATCAACAGAACCAAGAGTCAAAACTATTAAAACAGCCTAAAAGTAGGGATGAAGTAAAATTAAATGCAACCATGTTAACAGTAAAATGTTGAATTCACCTTAAAATTGCACTTGTAGAGAATACAGAGTACCTAAGAAGTGTGGCTTTACAGAAATTAACGTAAAGTCAATTTGAATGAGGGGCTGATTCTTTGCTACTACTTAAGTGTAGTTAAAAATCCATGTTGTTTAGATAACATTGTTAAGAGTGTTAAGAACTCATCATTCCACGTTATTCTGCATGTATCAAATCTCATTTGGAGTATTGTAATTATTTGGGGGGTGGGGCTGGGTAAAGAGAAAAAAAGGCAAAAAATAAGGAGGAAAATGAGAAAATTATTTAATTAAGATTGCTACAGGTGAAAACAAAGAGGAAGATGGCTTAAAAGCTACCTCTGAGGACCTTGGGTTTGCCCAGCATGACCTTCTTAAAAATTTAGCCACACATGACAGATTCTCAATTGTATTAACAATAAGCTTAATGTAGAAAAATATATTAACTTTTCCTCTGTGGAGACAGCATAGGAGTCCACATTCATTGGGGCTAGAAAGTTCTAGTTTCAAATGTTAGGTATATATGTTAATAATTTTATGGTCATAAGTAATTTACTAAAATTAGCTGAGTATTGGTAGAGATGTTTTTGTAGAAAAATTAAATTAGACAATGAATTTATGTATTTATGTAACAGCTGATACAATGAGAGCATTCGATGAGAATGTCACCAGATGTTCCTATATCACTGGTCAAGTTGGCAGAATTGCTATCCAGAGGTAGACATTAGAGTAGGGAGGGATATTGAATCTTAACATACAAACATCCTTTAATTATCTATCACTGAATTTTAAACCTGTGAACTTTTTTTTTTTTTTTAAATGGCCATTCAGAGAGAATTCCTGCAATGGTGGTGAGCTGTGAAAAGGTTTCCATGCTCTGTCATCACCGATGGTCAGATATCATGCACATGGTTTGAGCCAAAATTTGAGCCAAAATAGTTTGTAAATATATATGCATTTACTGAATACTTTGAGTTTCTTTTTCTTTATTATACAAGCATGAAAGAAACTGTAAAATGTGACTTTCAAGTGAGAGTCCATGGACATGAGATCTGAGTACAGTGTAAGATGTGGAGAATTTGCTGTCAATAGGCTTCTGACCTTCTAGATGGGTTAGTACTGTTATTATACAGGGAAAGGACAAACAAGACATCTCTTCCACTTCCTGGAGTTAAATTTTAGAGAAGTGGAAAGGATAAAATCATTATCAACAACTAATATTTATTGAATATTACTATATGACTACCTTCAAAGAGTTTACCCTAGAGAGAATAATAGACATATAAGCTAATTGCTCTACATGTACTATAAGATTTTGAGTACAAGGGTTAGGGGGCCAATAAAAGATATTCAAAAAGAATTTCTTGAAACATAAAGAGTGAACTCAATGTTGAAGGGTATCAAAGATGGAGCTGAAGCAGGAAAGATCCAGAAGACATGTGTTAGAGTTTCCTTTATAGCTTTTAGTCATTTGTAAGCATTGCTTCTCCAAATCCTTTATTTCTTTGTATTTTATAAAGTTTACTATGAAAAGAAACCCGAAATTATGTATCTAAGATAATCATTTTTCTCCTTATAAAACAACCTTATGGTGGAAAGATAGTGGAAAAACACTGTGGAAATAGCACCTTGGAATTCTCAGTTCTTTTTGTACAATGCATAAAATAGAGTAGGTATGAATTTTCAGAGCAGAGCAAACTGACACTATTTTATTAGTTATATTTTTTAACATAAGAAAGCAGTTAAATATTTTAATTAAGTTACTCATGCTAACTGTATTTTTCCGTGCTTGCTCAGAAACAATTTAAGAGTTAGTTACACAGCTAAGAATATACCTTTTGGCACTATTGCATGATTTATACTAACTGAATATTATTAAATTTTCAGATGTAAAAGAATTTGAAAAATCACAGATCAGGAGGAAACAAGTTTTTTTGTTATTTTTTACATAATTATAATTTATATCCAAAGAAACTGATTCAAATCTCTGATTTTAGAGACCTTGTAAATAGGAACAGGGAAAATGGAAACAGTTAAATAAGATTAAGGATTAAGGATTAAGATTCTGTGTTACTTTTTTCAAAGTTATGAAACAATTCATTACTTATTTTAGAAGTTATTTTTATTACAAAGGTTATACTAATTTTAGAAAACTAATAAAGTATAAAGAAGATGCAATTATCAAACTTGCTAATCAATAATATTTTGGCTTTATTCCCTTTGTATATATTTCCATATAGTCTGTTGATAACTCTTATCAAAAGATAGAGCAAGATCTCTGTAAATGTTAGTTAGAGTTGGTTTTCTCTGGGCTGTAAAGCCCCAATAGTCTATCCTCAAGAAATCTCCCCGCCAATATCATTTAATTCATTTTTTGTAGTATTTTTTATATCATTGTTCTAGTTTCTTCCCTGATAACAGTCATAATTCTTAGGGATGACCTCATTTTTCTGTCTTCCATGTGATCATCTTTCATATTTTTTCATTTCTTTGTCCTTTTCATCTGCCTTGTTTCTTGAGATTTTGACTACGTTATTAATCTGATTTTACTGTTTCCAAGAGACTGCATCGTGACTTCCTTCATTCTCCTACTGATTTTCCGTTCATTTCAGACAACACCTTTTCACCTTAATCTCTCTTTTTTTATGGATTTCTGCTTCTGTCACAGTATCTTAACTTGGTTTTTTAATTTTCTGAGCCCATAGATTAAACAATAATTATTATTCTCAGCAAGTGCTAAAATCAAGGTTTTTTACTTTTGTTTGTTTTTATCATAGCTCACTGTAACCTCAAACTCCTGAGTTGAAGTGATCATCCTGCCTCCACCTCCTAGGTAGTAGGGAGCACAGGCATTCACCAGCACGCCTGGGTGAGTTTTCTACTTTTTGTAGCAACGAAATCATGGTCTTGCTCAGGCTGATCTCCATCTCCTGACCTTTAACTGCTGGCCTCCCAGAGTGCTAGGATTTCAGGTCTGAACCACCGCTCCCAGGCTCAAGCTTGTTTTGACTCTGCTTCTGTTTACAGTGTTTTACTTGTGAGATACCATCAGAGAAAATGTAGTATATCATTATAAGTACACACATACACACACAATGCCCAAAGTATGGCATGTGTTCTTTGATTTTTTTCTGACTGGTATTTATTCATATTGATTTTCAGTTTCTTCCAGTTTATACTCAGGGTACAGTTTTCTTAAACTTGCAATAGCTGATAGTCAATCATAGTTTTCAATGGTGATGTAATTTTTCATCTCCCTCCATGTCTTTATTAATCTTTCTTTTCTCTTTCCTGCCCCTACATGCATTTATTTTTTTCTTGAAAATGATACTTATCTTTGTTCTTGTTAAATATATGTTATAGACTTTTCATGCCATTGAAGAGCCAAATAATATGGTATGTTCTTATAGTCACTACTGTAAATCAGTTGATAAGGTATGCTTTTTCTCTGTATTTTAGAATATTTCTTTCCATTCCTTCATTCTAAAACATTGTGTGTAAATTCTATTTCAAATTATTTTGATTTATTCACATTTACTAAACCCCAAATTAGAAGAGATAAGTTCACACTCTACATATGGCACCAGACAGGGGAGTATGGATTATCTATGGTTTGGTTGAATCTCAGATTATAAGACAGAGAACAAGGATAGGTTTCTTGCTATTAAGTGATCATATGTCTACTCTAGTCTGACTGTATTGAGCTGGAATCTTCCTCGTTTGTAGATACTTTATGGCAAAGAGTATATGAAAAATTAGAATCTTCAACATGCACTGTTAACAAGTATCTTGTTCCTCAAGTTGAACTTACATCTTCCTTGGGTTCAGCTAATGTTCTGTGTATATTTACTATTATCTTCACAGAAATGTTAATAGAAAGGTGAAATTACTTCAAAGATATCCACAACCCATATGTAAAATATTACCTGTATTATTCCTAATTATTTTTTTAATAAACTAGATTGAAGTTAAAAATATCATAGCATAATATTAAATGTAAATTTAGGAAGAAAAGTTAATATAAATATAATTTAAAACTCTAGTATGGCCCTTCCCAATGCTTTAATTTAACACAGTGTAAAAGCCTAATGTGTTACTAAAATGGTTGGCCAACTTATGAAAAGTTTAATGTACATGTTGCATACCATTTTCTTTGTGCACAAATGCTCCCTGAGGAGATTCAGGGATCCCTTTCCAGACTGTGATTGGCTTGGGATAGCCAGGGTCCATGGTTTTCATTTCTTCACTATATCTCCAATACCTAAAAAGGATAAAAACAACAACAACATATGCATAGGAAGTAAATAATGTACACAAACATTAAGAGCTAGCATTTTTTTTCCATGTGCTTAATACTGTTGGCAGTATACCTGTTTCTGATTTACACAACGCTGGTCGGGAAGTTCTGATAAATCAAAAGACAATGGGCATAAAGTATTTTCCTCTCCTGCCTATATTAGAAGTATTTATTCAGTCTTCTAAATCAGTAAAAATGCCAGCTAAGTACATTTACAATTTATAAGGGTATCAACAACCTGGGTATGTGTGTGTATGGGGGTGCATACATGTGAGCATGTGTACATATATCTCAGAGGTCCTTGTGAGTTTTTTTTAATCTTTCCTAGTCAAAAGAATATTTTTGGAAATAATCTTAATGAGAATTTTGATTTATTTATTAATTTAGCAAATACTGAATTATTATGTTTCTGACACTATTACAGGTTTAGCAATAACAACATTGAACAAAAAGACATGGTACAGCTTTCATCAGTCTCACATGTGGGGATGAAGGTAATAAACAAATTTATCAATAAACACATACTAAGATTGGAGGTGGTAAGAGCTAGGAAGGAAACAAAGCAGATAGAGTTATCCAGGAATATGGGGAATCCATTTTTAAATTAATGGACAGAGAAGTCCTCTCTGATAAGCTAACACTGTGGCAGAGAACAGAGAGAGTGAGGAACATGGAGTGTTTTTGAGAGGTATATTTCAGGCACAGAACTAGAAATTGAAAGTTCCTGTAGTAGGCACATGTTTAGATTACTTGAGCATCTACAGAGGCTAGGGGGACTAGAATTAAGATAGTAATGAGGGTAAGATAGAAGAGTGACCCAAAGTCTAAGATTAGACTTTGACAGTTTGGTATTCCTCTCAGAGAGACAGAAAGCCAGTATATACTTTGAGCAGAGGAGCTTAACATCGTAACGTACATTTGAAAAGAATACATTGGTGAGTAAAAGAGTGAAAGGGATTGAAAGGAATAATGTAGGAGCAGGGATACCAGTTGGGACCCTCCTCAGACTAGGAATCAGCTTTAGAGTTGATGATAACTCAAGGGGTTTGGGATCTATTTTAAAGGGAGAGCCCAAAGGACTTACTAATGGATTGGATGTGGGATGTGTGAGAGAAGGAAGTTGAGCATGACTCAAGAATTTTGAACCTGGTCATCTGTAAGAATAACGTTGCCATTCAAGTAAGGTGAGTTAGCAAGGGAAGGCAAGTTGAGAGAGATTGAGGGATCATGAGTTCGTTGTAAGCTACTTTAAATTCAGACATCAAAGTGAAGTCGTTCATAATGTAATTGGGTATGTGAGTGTGAACTTTGGGGCAGATTTTCATTGAAGTCCTCAGTGTACAGACAGTAAGACAATGTTTCAATGTTGTTTACATCACTCATATATGTTAACTGTTTCCCACACATGAGCAAAGAAAGCCTCTCATGAAGAAGTAGTTAGATACCTAACTTATGGATCCCAGCAAACTTTTTTTTTTTTCATATATTACATCCCTAAACATCAGAACACATCTTATAATAGATACACTGTCAGTTTACTGGGTGCAGTTTTTTTCTCAATGAGAGATTAATCATATATCTCACAAGAGATGGCACCTTTAGATCACATAAACTATAACTTAAAGTGAGTTTCTAAGTGCTTACCTAGAAGTCTGGAATAATTTAAAATCCTGAGGACAATGGGATCACATCCTGCCTATGATTTCTGTAACATTATGATTAGAAACTAGGTTAGTTTTGGGGGCAGTAGTTATAATATTCTTCATGTAATAATACCTGCCCTATGCTTTATATACTGTTTTGTAGCTATAAAGTGAATTTATATACATCCATTATTTTTATCTCATTTTACCTAAAACACTCAATACTATTTTCTATTGTGTATTACACTGTTTTCTGTAATAAGGTACTAGGCACACATTTAGTATGTGTGGGCATCACATTATTAAAAAATAAATGACTTAGTCCCTTTTATTATGTTTTAATGTTGTAGAGTTGAAATTTGGATTAACTCTTCCTTGATTCATAGTTAAGTCTGGTTTTCCCCATGTCACTGTCATTCTTCCTCTCTGGATGCTCTCATTCCAAAAACTGGTGTCCATTGTTTGGGTATAGTTTTCCTTCCTCCCTTTTTCTATTCACTGATCTGTTCACCATGAATACTTTTTGAATACCTATATTATATGCACATAAAATTGAGAAGAATCACTTTTCAATAAAATATTGATGGAATGTAAATTTTATTACAGTCCCTTCTAGAAACACAATTCTGGTTTGAATTTTTCAAACTAAAAGTGTTATTCCTTCTCCTAGTAGATCACACAAGATGGTAACTTGGGATTGTTTTCCAATTTTTGAAAAACTCAACATAGGCTTGAACTCTCAGATAATTTGTTGTTTATCAGCTTTTATATATATCCAGCAATCTGAATGCAATTAAAATTATCTAATTAAATTCAGTTCTGTCATATGTGAATATAATTCAACATAAACAAAATAGCTCATTCCACTGAGGTTTTCCTCTCTGAAAAATAAGCTTATTGATTCATTGAGAAGTAAATTAGCATATTCAGATTAGAGAACTGTAAATAAACCACTTGAGAAAACGTAGATATTATGGTGGAATAAGTTTGCAATTTTGTACAGGAAAGTCAATAAATGATAAAGGTTATTATAAATGAACCTTTTAGCCTATTCTTCTATTTATCAGTTATCTCTATAGTAGAATTTTGACTTTAATCAAATTTTATAAGAGAATCATTCTTAACACTTCAAAATCTCATTCTGTAGAAACATTAAAAATGTAAGAAAATAGAAAATATTGATTTTCACCATATTACTGGATGATTTAAAAACAAACATATACATGAAGAAATTACTTCACAAACACATAGCTTAACCTGGAGGAAGATAATATATTTTTCTATTTGTCTATTAGCAATACTGATGTGAAACCAAAATGGGTATAAATTTTGTCATTCCTACTCAGAAATATCTTAAAATTTTCAACAGCTAAGCTTAGAATGAAATATGGCAATAGAGTCTTAGATATATTCGTGAGAAAACGCTGAGAGATGATTTAGAAACATAGCATTTTAAACTAAATGCTATGAAAATCAAAATGCATCCAAGTACCAAATTGTGGTGTATTAAGAAAAGGGCAAGTAGGAATCTGAGACACTGGGATCCATGCTATATATGAAACAGTCAAAGAGTAGATATTTTAGTCTGAATTTACAGATCTATTTAAAGAATCCTTTCATTCACTCTCATTAGCTAGCTCTATACTTAGAAGACGTCACATGTGCCCCTATTTTCAATACCAATTATATGTCAATACCACTATAATCTGTGCCTACAACTGACCTTTCCGCTAAGATGCAAACTCAGTTATCCAACCACCTACTTGACTTCTCAACTTGGTGCATAAACAGGCATCTCAATCCAAACATTGACACATCCATCTCTTAATCCCCTTTTCCAAATATTCCTTCCCCATTTGATCTTCCTCCAGATTGGAACAGCCTTCTTACTTGCTTAGATTAAAAACCTAGAAGGTTGCCCCCTTGATTTGCTTTGCTTTCCCCAAGAGCCAAGCCATAAGAAAAACTTGCTATAGTTATATTCAGAATGTGTCCTGCACCCATCCACTTAGTTCAATTTCCCTGCTACCATCGTGTCTTCCTGTGCTCCCTTAGCAGTCCCCCAGTGACCCTCCTTGCTGCCAACTCTGAAGTGCTTTCTTCACACAGACGCCATAATAATTTTTGTGAATACACATAAAGATCATGACCCTTTCCTGCTGAAAACCCTCCAGTGCCTTTCTACTTAGAATAAAATCCAAGCTGTGTGTGATCCCCTATGTGGCCCTATGAGATCTGGCCCCTGACTACCCCTTTGACCTCTTCTACCACTTAATTATTAGCTATAGCAACTAAGTTTTTCCTGTTTTCAAACGATACCACTTCACTCCTACATTGTTGCCTTTGCATGACTATTTCACCTACCTATAACACACTGTGCTAAATAGCTTCCTATTTCCTATTTCTGGTTGAACTTTCCCCTTCTTAAGTCCCTTGAAGTCCCTTCACAAGTGAGGCCAAGTTGCCAATCAGTCCCTATGATCTATTGCTTCATCTTGAGTCTTCATTGCTTTATCACCTTGTTTTCTTTCTTTGTAGCAATTTTCATTGTGAAAATTATCAAGGTCATTTATTCTTTATGTATTTATTACTCAGGTTCCCCCAGCTCTAGCAGAATCTAAGTGCTATGATAGCAAGAGCCTGTCATCTTCTCTACTACTCTCATCTTTCTTACCTAGCACATGTCACTTAGTTTGTGCTCAAAAATTCATTTTTGAGTGAGTGAATGAGGGATAGGGAAGGATTGATGCAGAAATCTTAGGGAAGTAGACATTGGAGCTATCGAGAATGGACTGGGCTGCCCCATGTTCACACTATCCCTGCAGGCAGTTATGCAGAAAGGGATGGATACTGGTGGCCTGTAACTGAGGGGCGTCTAGATTTTGGTAGGAAGTGAACAACACACAGGGCTGATAACGTGGTCAGACTTGGATCAAACCTAGTTTGAGGATGTGTTCTGTTTGTCTAGCAAATTTTTTAAAGTGATCTCAATTTCAAATGCAAAATCTAGTGTTTACAATGCTCCAGCTTACCAGAGTACCCATCGCTCCCTTTTGCCTTTAGATATTCCTGCTTTACCCAGTAGCATATATGTTATTCAGCTGATCCATTTAAAGCTGTTGAGCTTTTTACACATGTACTAAATACTCTCTAAAATCCCATCTGCCCATAGCCTTACAAAAATATAAAACTGTTAACATAACTTATTTACTTTTTTTTTTAAAGCAGAAAAATGGCAGTGGGAGAAGAAGAAGTACAGATAATAAATTCTCACATATATGGCAATTGAATTGTCTTTTATATGTTTGAGTTAGATATTTAATGACTTTTCCATCTACTTTTAAATCTAGAATTAATGTATTGACAAATGCTATGACTCTGGAATGATATAATTATATAAATATAAAGTGATTTCTCATGGCATCTTACATAAGATCGCATATAAGAATCCTGCTTTCAATATTTTTAAAATCTATAAAGCCACAGTTATTTTAAAAGAACTCAAAATAATAAAAGCATCTTTGTACATTTTGCTATCTTTGGTATGTGTCTTTTCAAGTAGGAAACAAATGGAGTAAAACCCTTTCCCCACTTACCATACTCTTTATTCTATTATACATTTGCTACCTAACTTTCATTGATTTAACTGCTCTGAGGCAGTCCACATTTGATATCTGAACTTAAATTTTCCAATAAGTACTACATTTGTGAAAATAGATTTATTTTAAAAGTAATTTCTGCATATGTAGGAGAAAGAGCTATTTGGTAATGAAATGGCAGTTTCTATTATCATCCATGAAACTCTAATTAAAACTGTTACATGAAAATTCAGCTTTCATTTTCTGTCTTCTAAGAGCTAATTTCTTCAAAGTGACTTCTCAAATTTTCATTTTTACCTCTTTCTGGGAAAAAAAAAAGTGCATCTCTGTATTGTACCTAGTCCTGAAAGAGTACTTTTGAACGATTATGATCAGCTGGGGAATATAATAGCTTTAAGGGTTATAACATTTTAAAGAATATGCTATAAGTCTGCAGATTTATTTTATTATTGTTCGCCATGTTGCAGCAATAAAGTCTTTCATTCTTCTCCTTTCATACTCTCTTATATTTACACCCTGTTGAGTCATTATACTTTGTGTGGCTGTAAGGGCATCTTTTCCTTTCATCAAATTTTTATTGGCTGGATCATTTCTGCTTGTGATTTAATACGAAACATTGTAGCAAAGACCTAGCTTTACCACAGGGAATTAAAATCTATGAACATTTTGCTTTAGAAATACATAGAAAGATGTCACATACAAAATTAATAACAATAAATTTAGAAGTGTACATTCTTATCTGTGGAGACCCACTGTAAGATCTTTTGGTTCATAGATAAGCTTAATATTAGAAATGATTGGCAACTAAAATGGTAAATTTCAAAATAAACACAGTTTATATCCTTACTTATTTTTCTCCTGAAGTTGGAGAGATTTTACAGGGTTATTTTATGCTAATAAGGCAAACTCAATACTAGCATATTGGACATTAAAGCCTGTTTGTTGTTCCTAAGTGAGGGTTGTTAAAAAATGTACTTGTGAAAGGCAGTATAATGGCATACTTAATTTGTTCTACAAACCAATAAAAATTATTTATAAGTTTCACATGTGACCCAGCTAGTAAAAGCATAATTAAAATTTGATTTTATCTTTAGTACTTTTCCTGCTTAATATTTATTTAAATTAATAAAAATATAACCTTCAATTCACATATATTTCATAGGTAATATCTGTCAAAAGTGGGCAGAGGGGAAGCTCAATACCCAGTAGCTACTGTCCATTCTATCAGTAACAACTCTCTTTCATTTTTTCTTTTTTAAACTCTCTTTCATTTTATGAACCTGTTAGCAACGTCACAAAAGGACAATAAAGTAATAAAGAGTAAAGTCACTGGCAAGGAATATTGTGCCTTAAGTTTAAGGTATTCAGCCTAGTGATAGTTTGGTTATATGGCTCATAACATCTGCTTGCATGAATCTAAGTAAAAACCTTAAGATATTGAATGGGTGACTAAACTGAAATTATTTGAAAATATTCACAATTAACTGTGTGAAAAGTGTAAAAATTTAACTTTGAGTGTAAAAACACACAAAAAACTCTGCCATAAAATTATTTTTTCCCTAAATAAAGATTACCAAAAATGTCTTGCATGGACACAGATACAAGATACAATGTCTACATAGCTTTATAAGCATGTTAAGATTATGGGGAAAAGAAAAAGTAGATACTGCATATAATTCCTAAGAAAGTCATATTAGTTGAGTACATTATTAGAAGATTTATTTTTAAATATATTTTAAAAATATTTTCATTGCGTTAAAATTAAATAAACTTCTGGGTTTATTCACACATTTTTCATCAATAGTGCATGTCCATGGCAGACTAGACATGTTGACTCCTCTAAACATTAGTTAACTGTTTTGCTCAAGTACAGTGTGTACTGACCTGTCCCCCTTGAAGAAATAGGTTTTCCCAACGTCCTCCCACCAAATAGCTGAATCAATACCATGAGGAGGGATTCCACTTCCAAGAGTAATCAAGTCATGGGGGTAACCAGGCTGAAGAGTTGTGTCCTTGAACACCCAATATTTGTTACCTGTATGAAATAAGTGCAAATGCAGAATATATTAACATCAGAAATTAGAATGTATCTATTAATACATATATTCTTATAATTAAATCCTTGAAATAAGTGAGTAGTAATCAATCTGGAATATTGATGTTATTCTGGAAATATTAATGGCATTTTCCAAGTGGGTGCAATAAATAATACTTAATAATACAATCAATCTTCTCACCCCTTTCCCATCCCTTACCCTGTGCATCTGTCTGCCTGTTCATCTGAAGCTTTTGCAAATGCCCTTTATAATAAATGCATGGAAGAGTAAAAAGAAAAATACAACCAAAGACAGTGAGTTAGTTTAAAAAATAAAATATATCTATAACTTAGCCATGAAGAAACAATTCTGAAACAAAAATCAAAGATTCTTCACTTTTGAAAGTAGAGGTCCTATTTTTGTTCAAGGCTAAATCATTCCTGTATTTTGTGCAAGGTGTATGCCCTCAGATTGCTTTAGTGATTATAACCTTCACTCTAGTGAAACACTTCCCCAGGGCTGATCTTTCCTTTTATTACATAAATGCTCACAGTTTCTCTAGTCTTATAAAGTCATCCTCCTTTGACCTCATGCCCTTTTATAGCTGTAATACTATCCCTCTCCTCAAGAGTGATAGCTGAGGGGTGGAAAATTTTAACCCTAAAACTGTTCAGAATTTCTGGAGCACAATGATAATAAAAAGCAGACAGACTTTAGTCAGTTTTATTGCTATTTGACAATTCTCTCCAGACAACACTCTTCCTCATGCCCTCCCTATGCCCCTTGCAGACTGTGTCTACCATGTCCTTCTTCGGTGTGCCTATCAAATAGTCTGCAACTTTTCTCACTCCACTGACACTTGATCTCATGCCTAACAGTCCACGTGAGCCTTTTGTTCTGCAGCGCGTGATAGGAATTTAGGGTAAAGATAAAGCTGAGGATCATGTAACATTTGTAGGAGTCTAAACTTTATTCTAAATGAAATAATATGTCACTGAATAGTTAAAGAAAAAAGTTCTTTGATAATGATTGGAGTAAAGTAGTAGACATGAAGGTGGAAAGGAGAAAATGTAACTAATTGGAAATGTTGAAGAAACCACCAAGAGGAATAAGATAAAGATATGAAGGATAATCCTCAAGTTCTGACTTGAGTAGATGAGAGGACAACGGTGTTATTTAATAAGACAAAGAGGACTGGAGGTAAGTGGGCCATTGTTGAGGGTTTACAGGAGGAGTCTGACATGTCAGGGAGATATTGACATAACAACCTCATGTAGGCATCTGGATGTGTCAGCCTGAAGGTAACAGTTTGTAAAATATAAGCATAAATGCGATATTTGCTAATGTAGGATTTGGTGAGTTTATCTTAGGAAGAGTATACAGAGAAGATAAAAAGAAACCAGAACTGGGCTTCTAGACACCTGTCACTCTTACAGAACATCACATAAACAAGAAGGAAAAGAAGGCAAGCGAGGAGCAAGAACAAGAGGAGGGATGAGACTAATGTGAAAGTAAACTTCAGAAGCCAAACAGTATAAAATAGAGTCATCATAAATAGCTATTTCTAGTCCAAACATCTGTTGAATGCCAAACAATATGTGTGCATATAAAGTTAACTCCTGGGATTTTCTTCCGTGGTGACTCAAGTTCAAATTTGACCCAATCCAACAACCTTTCTTCTTATTCTCTCATTTTGAGTAGATGGCATACTGGTTAGTCTGTGGCTTACATCAGAAATCTTCCTTTTCATTATTTTTCATACTTAGTGGATCATTACATTCAGTTTGAAAGTTCCTAACTCTTACTGGAAGCTGTTCCCTGAAGTCTATTCTCATTGTATCCGGTACTATGGATGACTTTCCATCATCCCTTCTAAAGTGAACTTCCTTGTTCACAGCCTAAAGTAGGGCTCCTTGTTCTGTATAACCTCTCTCCACACTCCACGCCTACACCCATTGAAAACACTGCAGAGTAAAGCATGGCGGTTCAGCTCAGTTGGGTGGGTGAGGTGATGGGAGCTATGCATGCCTCTCTCAGGAATGTGAGCCAGGGAATACCCAAAGACTCCCACTCAGCAGGAGACACTGACTATTCATAATGCTGTAAGAGGCCTGTGAAGCCATGACTGGCCACAGACAAGCAAACACAGGAGGTAGAAATTGACTAAGAGAGAAGGACTGAAAGAGAAAATAGAATGCAAAGAGCAAAGCTACAAAAGGAGCAGGGACCAGGAGGCCTATTAGAGAGACAAGTGGAGACAGTTCCTGAGCTGTGTGAGTTCCTGCTACATCTTCACTCCTCACTACAAGTTCCCATAAGCTCAGATGGCCTGATTGGCTTTATTTTTCTTTTAACTGAATGAGACTGTTCAATATAAATGTGTGAACATCCAGACATCACCTGAGATATTCAGTGCACGTGAGCCCAAGTCCTTTGGGCAGTGTCCTGGCTTTCAGCCAATGCACCATGCTGTCTTCCAAAACCTGTGCCTACAGAGTCACCCTTTTATCTTCCAGCTTGCATTATTCTAACAGTTTTCTCTCTTGTCTCTTTGCTTCCAGTCGGTTTCACTTTTATCTATCTGCCACAAGACTGTCATTAGAAGGATTTCTTTAACATCCATACTTGATTTCTGCCTCTCTTGTTTAAATTTTTCAGTGGTTTCCCACTGCACTCAGGATGAAGCCCAAATTTATACATACATCATTTTAAGTTCCCATTCAATATAGGTCTCTTACCTAATCTACATTTCATTTATCACCCTTTCTGAAAAAACTAGAATGACTCTTTCAAAACGCAGCATTTCTCTGGAAAGAATTTCCTAACTGAGAAAGGTGGGCATCTCATACTGCCAGAGTACCTGGTCTTTACCTTTATCATATTACTTCATACACTGCACTTCAATGGCTAACCAACCTGTCACCCACTCTAGGCTGTGAGCAACTTGTAGGAAACAGCAATCCTGTTTTCCTTCAACACCTCATATTTAGTGCCTGAAAACTCTTAGGTGTTTAATAAATGGTTATTGGTGCCAAAAGCCATGAATGATCAAATATAGGATCAAAAGTTTAACAAAAAGGGACAATAAAGGCTATATAAATAACATTATTGGCATCGGTCTGCTAACAGAGCAGGAAAAATGAATTTTATATTCACTAGCACATCTGAGATAATATAAAGGTATGCCCTAGTATTGCTTAGGAAAACCCCTTTTTTAAGTGATTATATTTAACTATGGGTTGGGAAATAGCATCATAAAAATACACACCTATCCTGAGTCTTTATTTAATCTGAATATTTTACATTAAAAAAAGAAACTTCACCCCAAAGGTCCAGATTACTTCTCTGCCAGAGTCAGTGAGATGGAAAATCTAGAGAGCTGGTTCACCATGCTCTATACTTTAGTCATATGTCTGTGGCATTTAAAATAGGAAGTCTTAAAATAATAGAAGAGAAAGAAAGAAAGGCCAGTTCTGTTGGTTTATACCACAGTGACTTATTACATCCTTTCTTTTCTTCTCATTTTTAATTGAGAAAGGGGATATAGTTTCAATTCCTCCCATGGTGGCTATTTCCAGCAAATCTTTTATCTGCTCAAGTCAGCTGGTTGTCCCTTTCAAGCAGAAATACTCCAGTATACATTAAAATACTTCCGTTTACAATTCCTAAACTTTATCATTTGCATGACAATTTCTTTAAACTTTTGCCAGGCTTTTTTCCCAATGATTACACTAGGCTCATCAATACCCTTGATGCCCTGGTGCGCCCAGCGAGAGGAAATGTTGGCAGAGACATAGTTTATATGTTGTCCAGGTATCTGGGGAGAGGATAACGTATGAGAAAAGAAAAGAAGTTACAGTTCTTCTAGGAAATTCTTGTGATTTATTACAAAACTATTTCTTAAAAACTATTTTGGAAATATTTTATTATAATGTTAGTCTACTGTTTTCCATAAACAAAAGGGAGAAGTGATATAGTCGTTCATTTTTAATGATATAGGGCTTGTATAAAAGAGCTCCATTAATTTTTATTTCTGTTAGGAATGAAGAGCATGTAATTTTTAAATTTTTTATTATTTTATTGTTTTTAATTTCAGATTAGTATGAGGATGCAAATGTTTAGGTCACATTGTTTTTGTATCTAGGGTAAAGTTCAAGTTGTAGTTGAGCCCTTCACCTAGGGGTGTGTTATGTACCCTAACACCATGCACATTAGGTGAGAACTTGCTTTTTCCTTCTCCTCCTCTTACTTGAATAAATTTGTGTTTTTCTTTTGTGTGAGTGTGTAATTATTTCTATATTGGTTCCATATTAGTATTGATATATTGGACACTTGCTTTTCCATTCTTGTAAACATCAAGTAATTTATTTAAAAATGCTCCTGTATTCCCTTTAAAAAACAAAGTGACACAGAAGACTTATCAGTAAATATTTACTATATAGTTGGATGATGGAATCCCATCACTTACACAAAAAGTTAAAAAAATTGATTAAAGTATGCCATGCTTCCTGAGTATTTGCGGCATTGAATTCAAGGAAATAACTCAACAATAATTATGAATGATAATTTTTAATTTTCGACTGTCTATTAATAAAAAACAATTTACAATTCCCTTTTATCTTGAGGTAAGATCTTCCCACAAAAAAAAAAAAAAAACTGAAGTGACTTTCTATTTTTTAGTTTTTGAGTAAGTATGTGAGATTCATATTAAATTCATTTTATGTTACATATGATAGGTGGCTTTTTAACTACCATCAGACAGTCTAGTTATCAAGGAAAATATTGTCTCTTTGGTAGAGTAAAAACATTCACTGATTCACATAAGCTTGACATACTCTGAGCAAGTGGAAAGGAGGAGTCCCTCTGACACTGTACTTGGCAGAATGCATAGGAAAATACCAGCAAGTCAGCTAAAGACAGAGCAGCTTTATGTAGAGAAAGAATAATTTTGAAGAATGTTTAGAGTTGGAACTTTATAGATCATCTACTGCAGTGATTTTCAAGATATTCACCCATACAATCATCTTTTCAATGCCTGTTTATTAAGAACCTCTTATCCCTATTCTTGAAATAGCAATGCAGATACACTGCTGAAGTCAACACAAGAGGTTCCTGTCCCTGTGGAGCTGATAAATGAGCAGAGAAAAAAGATGCCAAACAAATAATCCCAGAAATAATTTTTAAACTAAATGCTATTCCTATCAAGAAATAAATAGTATCTAATGGCAATTTTTTAAAATCAAAATAACAATGGTTATTCTGGAGTCTAGGATTCCTACTTGTTTTCCGAACACCTTTGAATTGAGCCACTGTGATGGGAGGGTATTATGTGGTTTAGATGTATATGATCAGACAAATGGTTCACAAGCCAGCCTAACACCTTCATTTATTTTGTAGATCAGAGAAGCAGCATGCCGAAAGCCACACAATCAACTGCCAACAGATCTGTATTACAGTCTAGGTCTTTTGACTCAGTGCTTTATCTTATCATCCCAAATTGATTCTCTGGAAAGAACAAATTTACAGTCCAGCTTTCAGAATTGCTAATAATTTCCTGCTTTCTCCCCCCCTTTATCAAATAATCACTAAACATTTATTAATGGATGGATTTAACTAATCCATTGTACTCTGCTCATAATTGTTCACTGTATTGTGAGTAATCAGATACCCTTTGTGTCTTAATACAAAATTTTTTTTAATCAACTGTATTTTTGTCTCCTCATAATTACTTACACATTTACCTTCAACATCTTCCGTTATAACAGTGGTCAGTAAAGTAGACCGGTAGCTGCTGTTCGTTGTTGTAAATAACATTTTATCAGAAAACAGCCATGTATGTTTATCTACACATACTCTACGGCTGTTTTGACCCTACAATGACAGAGTTTAGCAGTTATGGCAGAGAACATAAAACCTGCAGAGCAGACAGTATTTAAAAGTATCTGGTTTTTCACAGAAAAGATGAGAAAGCAAATTCCTTAATAGGTGAATTTTCTTCATAATGCAGAAGCTTTCACTTAGAATACTCAGTACCTATTGTTTATTGGGCTGATGGCTGTTCAACATTTATATATTCTTTGAGAACATTTCAAGGAATTGAAAAAATTATCATAAAGAATTAATATCTTCTTTGTTAGATTTTGTGGCTGAGTGGAACATTCAATAGCTTCGAAGTCAGAACTATGGGGTGATAATTACCAGCTATGGAATCCTGGGCAAGTCATAAAGCTCAATTTTCCTTTTC
Organism: Perodicticus potto; assembly: GCA_963574655.1. NCBI lineage: Eukaryota > Metazoa > Chordata > Mammalia > Primates > Lorisidae > Perodicticus > Perodicticus potto. The sequence continues at coordinate 40,401 of CAUYRH010104756.1, forward strand.
TAATTTGTATATAAGACACTAACTTAATGCTCATTCAGAGTTCTGGAAACAATAAGAGATCAAGTACACCCACACCGCACCTGAGCCCTGAGGCTCACTAACTGGTACTAATTATTATTAGATGACACACTATTCCACTTTTCAAATTTGCCATCATCTACCCTTAATAAATATAATGCCAACAATAAATGACTAAGTACACTGATCTTTGTTAGACCTCATTATTTGTAATATGTTTTAATTTCTATATTCTTTATAGATAGGTTGTTTGGGACGTTTGAATAAATGCCCCACTCTGTAGGTCATATGACCTTTTTCTTACTCTCATTTATTTCCCAGATATTATAATCTAGCAAACAGAGAATTTTGAATGTTTATGCAAATGTGGTAGCCATTAAGGTGTACAGCTCAGATCTTCCTTAGGGGGTAACTTGACATGAGCTGGGTGCCTTTGGACTTAATGAAGTTGAGACAAGACTTCACTCTTCTTTAGCAGCATCTAGTCAATGACTGAGCCTAGCAGGGTACTAGGGCCTGTGTCATTTCTGCCCTATGCTAGAGTTCCCTAACAGGCAGTCTTCACTCTGGATTTTGACGTGGGGTTCGCCAAGCCTCTGTCAACTGCACCGAGGCTCTTTGGGTAGTCTTGTCTTCTCCCCCTTAATCACTCACAGTTTACTTCTCTCCTTGACAAACCCCTCAAACTCCTGACTTTGTCTTGGTGTCTGCTTCTTGCAGAACTCAAAATGGCATAGCAAATAAAAAGATGGAATAACATTTTCTGAAGATGAGGAAAACTTTCAGACACACAAGTAATACCGATGAGAAAATGTTGCAATTTGAAATATAAATAAAAGGTAGCCATAATAAAAACATACCATAGACTTTTTGAATCTGTAAAATAGGTAGAAATATATTATCAATGGAGAGTGTCACATATTACATATTTGGACCTTTGGTTTTAAATGATTATTTATCTCCAAAATAAATAAAACAATAATATTGAAATTATCTGAATATTTATAATTCAAGAAAATAGCACTATTCCCATGGTCTAAATCTATTTTCATGTGTACCAAGGCCATTGAAAGTAAATTCTTTAATCTAGTAAAACTCTCTAGATATCAGTTTTCTATTCCATACTATAAAGAAATCAGTAATTATTGTACTTGTTAATTTATAGTGAAATATCTCTTTTAGGTTATTTATTGCACTATGTAAGAAGCAATGAATTTCTACCTCAAATAAACTTCATTAACACCTCCGAAATCTTTTAGGAAAATTATTTGTAAACAGGATAAAGAAATTTGTTTGTGAGTACTCATTTGAAATAATGATTGAAGTTATATAAACCATTTCTTTTCTTTTCTTTTTATTTATCTTTTTATTATTTTTAAAATTTTTTTATTATTTTTATTTTTATTAAATCATAATTGTGTATATTGGTGCAATCATGGGGCACAATGTGCTGACTTCATATACAATCTGAAATATTTTCATTGAACTATTTAACATAACCTTCATGGCCTTTTAATCACTATATCAAGACATTTATATTCTGCATTTACTAATTTTCACTTGTACCCTTCTAAGATGCACCGTTAAGTGTGATACCACCAATCACCCTCCCTCCACCCATCCTGCCCCCCACCCCACCCCTTGATTTGGGGCATTTTAAATGTTTTATCTCTCTTTTATGTTTCTATACTTTTTAAAAATCTCCTTGAACATGAGTGTTTATTTAATAGCTGCTTTAATGTAATTCTCCTAATTTTAACAGCTGTGTCATTTTGGGGTCTGTTTCAATTGAATGAGTTCATGTTCACTATAGGACAAATTGTCTTGTTTTTTTTCATGCCTGGCAATTTTTTAAAAAAACTCTAGTGTGAATTTTATGTTAGGTGATAGATTTCCTTGATGTCCTTTAAATATTTTTTAACTATGTTCTGAGATGCATTTAAATTACTAGGGCACAATTTGATATGTTTGAGGCTTGATTTTAAACTTCGTTACTTGGGAACAGAACATCCTTTAGTCTAGACCCACTAATGAGGAAATTAGCCTTCCAAGCAGTCTAATTAATACCTGGTGTGTCGAGAGGTCTTCCCACTGTGGCTGGTGTGAATATCAACCATCTGTGGGCATTTTAGGAATTGTTCTCTCCGCCTCTTCTCAGTATTTTCTTCTCAAACCTTGGGTAGCTTCCTCATTTGCATATGCTGATCAGTACTTATCTTAGGACTTGAAAGGAACCTTTGACAGCTCTCTAGAACTCACTGTGTAGCATTCTACTCTCTAGAGTAATATTACAGCTCTCTAGAACTGACAGCTCTAAAACAGTTCTCTAGAACTCACTCTATGTAGCATTCTACTCTCTAGAGTAATATTACAGCTCTCTAGAACTGACAGCTCTAAAACAGCTCTCTAGAACTGCTCTCTAGAACTCACTCTGTGTAGCATTCTACTCTCTGGTACTCTTCCCTGTAAATTCTAACCTCTATGAATTCTTAGTTCTGCCTCCTCCTTAAGGAATCATCTCCTTGAGGAGTAGTCTCCTTGAGGAGGTTACTATTCACTGTTTTTGTTTTCTCTGTTTTGTGGCCTGGAAACTTTCACCAGAAAGTAAGCTTGGGCATCATAGGGTTCTCTTGACTTGTTTCCATCCTTTCAGGGATCATAGTACTATGCCCCTGTTGTTCTATAACTAAAAGAATGTTTCATATAATTTTTTCTTTTAGCTTTTAAAAACTAAAAAACTGTGTGTGTGTGTGCGTATCTGGTCCCCGTTACTCTATTGAGACCAGAAAAAAAAGTGCCTCTTAGTTTTTATTAAATCTTTAACAATTTGTTGGTGAAAATGGCTTCTCATTGTTTTAAATTTTTAACATGGTTCATTACTATCAACATTTTACATTTTTTTCAAATGTGTACACTCACCGTTTTTGTTCCCCCTCTCATATACAAAGCCATGTGCAATACCCGTTTCATCAGTCGTTCACATTTCCTTTGTTCATTTTTCCAGTGGGGATGTCTTAGTGTTTTCTTATTGATTTTTATTTGCTCTTTCTGTATAAAGCTATTACCCTTTATCAATTTGTTTTGCAGATAATTTATCATTTGCTACTTTGAAAACTAAATTATTTTATTGCAATAAACACATAGAAAAGTATACACAAATTATAAGTGAATTATTTGATGATTTATCACAGTGAACATAGCTCTGTGACCACTGAGATCAATAATTAGAGCCTCACTAGCACCCCAGAAACCTCTCCTTGTGCCCATAATATTCATTACTCCTACTTTCTTGTCCAAAGTTAACCAATAGCCTATCCTCTAGCAGTATCAATTAAGTTTTTTTTTTTTTGAGACAGAGCCTCAAGCTGTCGCCCTGGGTAGAGTGCCGTGGCATCACAGCTCACAGCAACCTCCAATTCCTGGGCTCAAGCAAGTCTCCTGCCTCCGCCTCCCAAGTAGCTGGGACTAGAGGCGCCTGCCACAACGCCCGGCCATTTTTTGGTTGCAGCCGTCATTGTTGTTTGGCGGGTCCAGGCTGGATTCGAACCCACCAGCTCAAGTGTACGTGGCTGGCGCCTTAGCCCGTTAAGCCACAGGCGCCGAGCCAGTATCAATTAAGTTTGCCTGTTTGAACTTTATATAAATAGAATTGTATGATGTATATATCCTTTTGTGTATGACTTCTTTAATTTAGCACTATGATTGTGACATACAGGGTGGACATAAAGTTCATGTGCAATTTCAAACTTTATGTCCACCATACATTTGCATTATTGCATGCTATAATAATTTATCCTTTTCCATTGTTGTTTAAATATACAATTATCTGTTTTGCCATTGATATTATCACCAGTTTTGAGTTATTTTGAATAATATTGTCCTTTCATTTTCACATTTAAATCTAAAGTTCACCTGGCACTGATGTTTGCATATGGTATGAGGTAGGGGTCTTGGCTTATTTTTTTCCCATATGATTATTGAGCTGATCCAGCTCCTCTTATTCAGCTTTATTCCACTGGAATATTTTCCTGCCTTTGTTTTAAAATCACTATTATGTGTCCCTCCGCCCCAAACTCATATGTTGAAACCCTATCTCCTAATGTGATGCTTTAAGGATGTGTGGCCTTTAAGAGGTGACAAGATCATAAGGGTGGAGCCCTCCTGAACTAGATTAGTGCCCTTATAAAGGAGCATCCAGAGAGCTCTCTCACACCTCCTGCCACATGAAGGCACAGCAAGAAGATACTGTCTATGAATCTGGATGTGGGCCCCAGACATGGAGTCTGCTAGCACTTTGATCTTGGACTCTTCAGCTTCCAGGACATTGGCAAATAAATGTTTGTTGTTTAAACCGACCAGTCTATGGTATTTGTGTTGTAATAAGTAAATGCACTGTCTTAATTACTCCAAGGCAAGTTTTTGATATCTACCAGTGCACATATTCTAACTTGTTCTTTGTCTTTGCTAACTTTTCTTTCCTGTGATCACATCCCTTCCTCTCTAATATCCAGTTAAAGTAAGCTTTTGCCTCTTATTCAGTCCATCATGAACATGGAGATCAGCTTCTGTTCCTTGCAAACCAAAACACTGGTAATCCAAATCAAGGCTTGGATTCTCTGCTGTAGAAGCTTCCACTGCTCATTCCTGGAGACTCCTAACCCACACTTCCCCATGTCCATGTATTTCTGGACTGACAAGCATGAGAATCTTACCTCTGCCACTAACTGTGAGACTTTGGACAATTTGCTTCTCTTTCTGGATGTCTGTTTCCTCATTCATAAAATGAGAGTAACTATAGTATCTAACTTATAGGTTCTTGTGAAAATTAAATGAGATTATGTAAAATGTTTAACACATGCAGTAATTGACAGAGATCACCATTACCATCACCACCATCATCATCATTGCGCCATAATGCCTATTACTGGGAGTAGCACACCTCTAAGTTGATCACCTTGCTACATTCACACTGATCATGTGGGCCCTTCTGAGAATGGGATTTCTTCTGTGTTCCTGTGACAAGCCCTGATTTACCCTCTTCTGTCTTCCCACCCACTTCCAGTTGTCCAGACCTTAGCTTCAGAGACTCGGTCTTCTCCCACATGTTGTTAGTGGGCCCAGCTCTGGACAAGTTTCAAAAATGGAGGCAAATGTCAGCTTCACAGAGAGGCATTCCTTGTCTGCACCCCCATCCCATTACTGTCTCGTGACCCTATTTCATCTCTCTTTCTAGTTTATTTTTCTTTCTAAAACTTAGTACCTACCATTAGAATACACACACATGCACACACACACAGTCAGCCACTAGAATGTAACCTCAATGAAGGATATGTCTCCAGCATCTAGAACAGTGGATGGCACACAGTAGGTGCTCAATAAATATTACTTGATTGTATGAATGAAGCTTGTATCTGATTGCCCACTTCAAGGCTGAGGCCAGTTCTACCCCTCTTTTGACAACATTATACACCCATTCATTGGATGTTTACTGAGCATTGACTATCTGTCTGATTCCTAGCATCTATTATGGTTTTAATTGTGTCCCACAAGAGATATGTTGAAGTCCTAACCTCAAGTACCTCAAAATGTGATCTTATTTGCAAATAAGGCTTTTTCATATGTAATTGGTTGAGATGAGGTTATATTAGAATAGGGTATCCTTATAAAAAGAAAAAGAAGAGTCACAGAGACACAGACACATGAGGGGAGAATACTATGCAATGATGAAGGCAAAGATTGAGTCCTGAAGTTGCAAGTTAAGGAGTGCCAAGAATTTCCACCAAACCACCAGAAGTTAGGAAAAATCAAGGAAGGATTCTCCCCTACAGGTTTCAGAGGGAACAAGGCCCTGCTGACACCTTGATTTTGAACTTCTAGCTTCCAGTACTGAGAGAAGATACATTCCTGGTATTTTGAACCACACTGTGATGGTTGATTACAGTGGGTCTAGGGAACTAATACAGCATCCCTCTGCTCCACAAGCTTGATGAGGACCTAAATCCTTATCCCTGCCTGGAGTTGCCCATTCGATCGACATACTGGATTTCTGGTGATAGAAACAAGAAGATTAAGCTGAAAGGAAAACAAGTAATGTATGGAATCTCTTGGAAGGCTGGAGAGGGAGAATGAGGAGTGGGCTGGGATCAAGGAAAGGAAATACTAGAAACCACCTAGGTCTAGCCATGGTTCCCAGAAGCACAGAAGCTGAGAAAACCATATGGTCCTGTTGCCATCCCTAAGTATTCTCCTTTCTTCATCCTTTACCCAACCAGCATCAAATTTGACCTCCCCCATAGTGGTGCAAATCTCTCCTGTTTAACAAACCTTCAACGTTCCCCTCTGCCTTCAGGCCAAGTCAAAACATATTTCTCCCCAACAAACTGATTCCTCTCAACCCCTATAGGATGAATTCCTAAATTTCCTCAAGTTACTATCTAGACCCCTTTGGTACAGCTAAAATGATCTCCTACAGGTCCCTCCGAATTGCTGTGACAGACAGTATTCCCACATTGGCATTGTTTTCCCATCCACTCATGTCAAAGTTACTACTTTTCCATCTCCAGGAATTTTGTATGGTTCCTTTGGTTTGTTTTCATTTTTGCTTTTTTCATGGCATCGTGATTTTCCATTATTCAGGGGCCCACTGAGGGTTACTTCCTTCCTCCCAGGGTATTAGCAATGCCTCCTACTGTGGCATCTTCTGCAATATTTTGTTAGTTATGTAAGATGTAACCATTGGCTAAAACTGGGTGGATCTATAATTATGTTAAATGAAAGTTTTAAAAATCCATATTATATGTGTTCCTTTCTGGAAGTTCTAGGTGGCTATTTTCACCTCTGCCTTAACCCTGTTTTTTCATTTCTGTAAATATAAGTATCTTCTATACTGAACCCTATAATTCTAATACTGTCTCTCACATTTCAGGTATCTCTCTCTGTTGCCTGTTAGTTTTTCTGGTTCTCACTCACGGTGCTTTGTTCAGGGTGTATTTTGTGATGTTTAATTAGGAGAAGTTCATTTCCCTTGGAACTTCATTTTTGCTCGTTCTTCGAGGTCTGGATTAAAGTCGAGTTCTTCCAAGAACAAATTTCTATTTGTTTCTGCTGTCTACTGGACTATGTTAAGCTTAATTTTTGACTTAAGGTTTTCGTACCATTTAAGTAGTACAAATTCTTAGGGGATATTTCATGTTCTTGTCCTCTAGTAGGGGGTCGGGCAGGCCAGTGCTCTTGCTGTCTCCTGTGCTGGACTTTGAAGTTCTGTTCAACATCTACAGTTCTTCTTTTCTGGCATATGGGGCTAGCGCCCTGCTCTGAGCCACAGGCCCCACCCAACACCTGAAGTTTTGATAAGCACACTCCAGTGTCTTTGCCAGGGCCATGAATCAGGCAGGCAGATGCTGATGCCGACCTCTCTAGGCCTGGTCTGAGGCAGACTCTGTACTACCTCCTGCAGAGGGAGCCCCCAGCACCTCCTCTTCGTGGCTGTAAGACTTGGTAAGATCACTTAGCCTTCCTGTGACTCGGTTTCCCCTGTGATGGAGACTATCACAGCATTTACCCTGCAGAGTTGTGCTGAGTATTAGCCAGCTAAACCATGAAAAGCGCTCAGGCAGGGCCCGGTGTCCAGTGGCATCTCAGTGACCTTGAGCAGGTGTCATCACTGAGGCCTGGAGGGTATCATCACCTACAGCATCGAAATCCCTATGGGCTGCAGCAGGAAGAGTCCAGCCAGCCCCACTGCTAGCAGTGCAACTTGTGCGGTCACTTCTTTTATTCATTCGCCCATCTCTCAATCCCAAGTTACTTCTTGAGTGTTTCTCTGAACATGATGCAGTGAACATAATGCAGTGCTGGGGGCTGTCAGTGGATCCCTATTCCTTCCTGCATGGGGCTTGGGAGTCTCATAGGGAAGATAAATGCAGGACCCTTAGGTGGAGGAGCAAGCTGCCCATCCAGAGGACATCTATTAGCATTTGGAGGCATTTTTGGATGCACCACTTTGGGCAAACTCTTGGTATCTAGAAGATAAAGACCAGGATGCTGCTTAACATCCTATAATGTACAAGGCAGCCCCACAATTAAGGACCATCCCGGTGAGACAGAGCATGGGAAGCACAGGCTGCAGGGAACAGTGGCCACTCCTGACACTCAGTGGCCAGGCCTTAGCCCTGGACACATATTAGTTTGTTGAATCCTCACCATAACTCTCTGAAATGCATGTGGTTATTTTTCCCTTTAGATTGTTCAGAGAAGTGACAAGGTCACGATGCTTTTTCTGGCACCCAGCCTGGCACATAGAAGGCACCAACACTTGTTAGGACAGGCAGGGAGGAAGGTCTTGGGCCGTGTTTGTTGGTGAGTGAGTGAGCAGAGGAAGAAAGACTAAACCAAGGACAGACCTGGGTTAGACTGTCCCATGAGGCCTTCAGAATTGTGACAGAACCATACCTGCCATTTAAACAAGGTGAGACAGTGTCATGGACACCCAGGTGTGGTCCGGCCATGTTACTGCACAGCCCTCTTGGTCCTTCTTGCCCTTTGATGGACAGCCCGCAACCATAATGCCCTTCCCAGGTGTTGCCTGCATCCTGCACCCTGCCCTATCACCTCATCACGGAAGGACATGGAACTGGCCACACCATTGCCCTGGGATCATGTGAGGATGACCCAGTGACCTACACTGTGCCTTCTCATAGTGCGGTGTTTGAGACCCAGAGCAACCCAGGAGGAGTTTCAAAGTACGGGTTCCTGGCTGGGTGCCGTGACTCACACCTGTAATCCTAGCACTCTGGGAGGCCAAGGCAGGAGGATCAGTTAAGGCCAGGAGTTTGAGACCAGCCTGAGCAAGAGCAAGACTCTGCCTCTACAGAAAAAGAAAAACTTAGCCAGGCATCGTGGTGCATGCCTGTAGTCCCAGCTGCTTGCAAGGTTAAGGCAAGAGGATCACTTGAGCCTAGGGCTTGGAGGCTGCAATGAGCTAGGATGATGCCACTGCATCCCAGCCTGGGTGACAGAGTGAGATCCTGTCTCAAAAGCCAAACCAAAACAAAAGTACAGGTCCCTGGACCCCATGGCAGACTGCCTGAGTCACTCTGAGGACTGCTCCCAGGAAGACTTAATAATCTGGAGGCTGCGGATTTTAACAATCTCCTTAGGTGACCTCCAGGCAGGAGAAAGTATGCATTTCCCGGAGAGGTCCCAGGTACATTTGCTGAAGGGTGGGCTCCACCTCAACCCTTCCTTGCATAGCCTGCTCAAGGAGCCATATGACATGCTGATGCCATTGCCCCCATTTTGCAGATGTGGAAACAGAGGCCCAGAGCACTGAAGTGCCTGGGTAGAACGTGGGAACACCATGTGACCCAGTCTCCCTGACAGCGTCCCTCCATCCAAGTGGCTCCACCTGTGGTCATTAAATACGTATACAGGTGTGGAAAAGTGTGGCCTGGAAAATGTCATTTGGGTGAGCTCACCTTGCTGAGTTGTAAAATCAGCCTTTTTTCCCTCTTTTCTGTTCTTCTTTCTTTTTTTTTTTTGCAGTTTCTGGCCGGGGCTGGGTTTGAACCCGCCACCTCCAGCATATGGGGCCAGCACCCTACTCCTTTGAGCCACAGGCGCCGCCTATTCTTTTCTTCTTTCCTTCTCTCTCTCTTTTTCTTTCTTTCTTTCTTTCTTTTTCTTTCCTTCCTTCTTTCTTTCGCTGAGTCATTGATTCAAAAGAAAGGTCCATGAATGTTGCTGGAATGAGCTGGGGAGACATAGTGTGATTCCAGCTCCAAGGGAAGAAGGATGAGAATCAAAGGAGGGAGACCAGAAAGAGCCGACAAGGAGCAGAGCCGCATGCTGTGTGAGTGCGTTGATCCTCCCAGAGGCCCAGACAAGGCCACATGGCTCCTGGAGTGATGACGCTTCACTTGCCTAGAAGCACTTGGTCTTCAGTTAGCTGCTAAGAATGAGCCTTTCTGGGACTTGGTCCAGAAATCTATGCCAGGGTCCCCCAAAACATGTGTGGAGAAGGAGAGCCTTGGGTGGCACTGGGGGACCCAGATGTCTGGGTCTGGAGATCTGCATGTGACTCCCAGTTTGGCTCCTTTGCTGTGTGAGCCTGACTCAACCCCCAGCCCTCTCTGAGCCTCCACATTATTTGTGTCATGCTGAAACTGGTTACTTTCTAAGCATCTTATATTAGTTCCAGACTTTAAAACCTTAACCTCCAGACCTGACATAGGGTAGGTGCCCAATAAATGTGCCATGAATAAATGCATTTGCTTTTATGCCAGGAGTCCCCTCTTCCTTTACCAAAACTGAAGTTGGTCTGGTGTTTGGCTCCTTCTTCCCACTCAGTCTCCACCATCAGGTCCCAACTCTGGCTCAGCAACTTTCTCTAGCTCCTGCCTGCACATAGTTTGACCCCCCCATCTTCCAGGTACACCACCTGGCTGGCTTCCCTGGCCTCCCCTACTCCCCCCTCCCTCTTGTCACCTGCAATCTTGTCCCTTCTAATTCAGCAGTTGTAGTATAGAAACACAGGGCTTCCCAAGACATGACTGGAACAATGTCTCTCCTCCCAAGCTCCTGCCTTTGGCTCCAAGCCACCTTCCCAGTTCGTTCCCATCATTCTCTCCAAAGAGAACCTGAAGGGTTCCACGGACACCCTGTGAGGAAGTGGGAAGAGCAGGGAGGGACAAGGCCAAGGCTCTTGTGGTTTCTTTCCCAGATAGCTCACTGCTCAGTGGTGTGGAGAAAAAGGGGACCAGCCCTAGATGCGTGTGGTGTACATCGGCAGCCCTGCCCTGGATGCAGAAATGTCATGAGGCCAGAGCCGCCCGGAGGAGGTCAGGAGGACAGGTGCAGGGAGGGTCATTGTTGGCCTCTTTGTGGCTGACCTGAAGACAACAATGACCTAGATTAGGGGTAAATCCCTCTTTGTTGTGGCTGCTCTGCTGACCAGCCGCATGGCTGAGTGTCCTCTCCTGCGGATGGGGTTGCTGGTAGGATTCTGCTGACAATGGCGAGAAGGAGCATCACAGCATCGGGGGTGCTCTGCACATACTGAGCATTACCGAGGAGGGGTGGCCGCTGTCCAGAACCTGCGGTCTCTGAATCCTTCCCCTTTCAGCAGCTCCCGATAATGGCCTGCCTGATGAGGCTGGCCGTGTTTCTGATTTGGCCTCCAAGACGAGTATCGAGGTGGGGTATGCTTTGCAAAGATGGATGAGTGGATTGGATGCCCAGCCACTCTCCAAACTGGATCTCGGGCTCTAAATGATTCATGTGGCAGGCTGCAAATAGTACTTTACGTTCTGGTGCCTCCGGGATGCTTGGGAACGAATACAGCCTCCTCAGCACTCTGGAACATGATGCCGAGGCTGAAATGTGGCCCTGTTTGCTAAATTTAGGTTGGCCATGCCTCTGTGTCAACAGGACGGAGGGGACAGGGCTTGTCCTCATCTCTATTCAGGTGGGTGTGACATTTTGTCTCTCTCTCAGTAATCCGGAAAGAAGCCTGGGTTAGGAAATGTGCATTTGGGCTTGACATTGTCTTTGGCTGGTTGTGTGAGTTTTCCAAGGGTTAGTTTCCCACTTGTAGGATGTGGACTTGCTCAGAGTGAGTACCGGGCTGCCCTAGAGCTTCTAGATTTGTCGCTGGACTCTGCACATCAAATAAAAATTGCATGGGGCTCTCCATACGCTTTTAGGCTCCCAGATGGGGCAGGAGGACACATCCATTAGCTCCAAGTTCACCCCAGGACAGCTGACTCAGGGTTTCCAGATGTCCAAGTTGCTCCTTCCCTCTCTTCTGCCCTTGGCACCTAGGACAGGCCCAGCACATGGTAGGTGCTCAGAAAAGTACTCACAAGGTGTATGAGAGCCCCATTATGATGACAAAGATCAGATCATCAGCCAATTCTACCAAGAAAATTCACGGAGGGAAATACCCCAAGTATCCCCCACCTTGTTTGTAGGTGACCACTGCCTTATGACTCTCCATGGACAATGGCCTAGAATTACAGTTTATTCATTTAATGTGATGCCAACTTCTGAACCTGCCTTGCCTTTGTCCCACCTCCATAAACACCTGTTAAAGTGAGCCGAGCCTCTAATGGCTTTGTATTAGAACAGAATCAGCATGTGAACCTTCTCCAACTTTAGGGACGCAACTGTCACCCAAAGGCTGGGTAAATTCCTTTTCTTTCTTGTCCTAGTCCGCCTCACTGATCTCAATCTTTGCTGGACCTCAGAGCAACCCACACAGAGTTCTGCTCCCATCGGCAGGATCGTCAAGAGTAGATCTGTCTGCCTCATCCGTGCCTCGCTCGTCCCCCCTCCTTCCTACCACAGCTGGACGTGCAGTTCCGCTGAACATCTGCCTTGGTCACCGCCGGGTCCTCGGCATCTCGTGCAATGCTTGGCCGACGTGTATATGTGGTAACTCCTCAATGAACGCTCCTTGCTCGGTTTACCTGGTGTGTTCGTTGAGCACACTCTGAAATCACAGTAGCTTAGCATATAAAAGGTGTATTTCTCGCAAAATCTCTTCCGCAGTTGGCAATTTAGAGACTTCCTGGTTCTGTCATCACAAATGATGGCCCCACAAGTCTCCGTGGCAGGTAAAGGAGACACAGAGGAAGTACATCGGTTCTTATCTGTGTCAACCTAGGAATGACACGGTCCTCTTGACTCAGAGTCCACCGACCGGAGCTAGTCGGTTCCTGCAGGGGAGGCCTGGAACGTCGAGAGGTGTCTGCACTACTCGGAGCGTCCTCACCGCCGTCCCACACCGGGAGCTCACGTGCCACCTGGAGACGGCACTTTAGCATCCAAAGAGAGAAGCCAGAAGGATGGGACACAGCCTGGCAGCAGCCAGAGGAAGACACACGTCTCCACCTTCACACAGCGTCGTTCAGGAAGAAAGCGCAGGATGGGGAAACAGATGCTCTTATGATCAGAGATGATGAAAGACAATGTCTATGAACTAAGGCTCAGCTTACCTGCTGCCCCTCACAGAAGACCCTTGGATGCTCGGAAGAGCCATTTAAATTTTGCCTGCCCTGTGGGAAATGGGGAGTGTCTCTCCATGCTTTCAGGCTATTTTTAAAATGACGTTTTCTCTATGGAGGCCCAATAAAAGGAAGGAAACAAAAATAACCTCGGTTTTCAACAAAACATCTCTAACAAATGGGTTTAGCATTGTTAACAGGTTTTTGTCTGCTCTTTGCCAAATTCAAGAGGCTCTTCTCTGAATACAATCACCAACATTTGGAAAAGTCCTCCGACACAGTGCTAGCCTTGGCACACACCACCATGACTGACACGTGTTTGAAATTCAGGAGCCACAGCTCCCTTGGGCAGCTCTCCTGAGGGCCTCGGTGGGACCATTTGGTCGTTGGGCAGCTCTCACCTTCAGCAAGTTTGCCTTTATGACTCCACACCTGCCTCCCTGGCCCCAGCACCCCATGCCCTAGTTCTGTCCCACTTGTCCTGCCTGGGACAATCTATAGGGGCACCTGTTTTATCCAATTTCCTACTCAGTACATAAAAAGTAGGTCACTGATTTGTTTCACAGAACCTGAAGCCTTGAATGTCAAGAGTTTTTAGGTTGTATTACATCAGGCTGTGGGTGGCAGCCATGGCCAGGGAGGTGCAGAGACCTGGAGGACAGGACTATTGTCCTGGGGCCATGAGCATTGGTTGCAGGGGACGGGGAAGTGGCAGGAGCTCTCCCAGAACAGCACCTCTGCCACTCTGATCATGTCACACCACACTCGAGCCCACCCGCGGCTCCCTGTCACCTTCAGAATGGAATTGGACCAATCTCCCTCAAGTGGCTTCTGAGGCCTGTGGTATTCTAGCCACTACTGGTCATTCTGCGTCATCTCCCATTACACAGTGTCCCTGTCCATACTCCGGGGTGCTGACTTGCTTCTGGTTGCTTCTGTGTACCATGCTGCTTCCCACCTAACCGCCTTTGCCCCCGCAGTGGCACTGTCAGGCACACCCTTCCTCTCACTCCCATTCACACACACACCCCTACACACATACAGGTTGCTATAGACTGACTGTTACGTTCCCCTTAAATGCGTATGTTACAATCCTAACCCTAAAGTCATGGAGCTAGAAGGTGGGGCCTTTTGGAAGTGACTAGGTCATGGGGAAGGGGCCCTCAGGAATGGGACTAGTGGTCTTTAAGAGGCTCCAGAGAGCTTCTTTACCCCTTCCACCATGTGAGAAAAAGAATGAAGACCTATGGAATCAGGGAGCAGGGTCTCCCAGATACAAAATTTACTAGTGCCTTGATATTGAACTTCCTGGGTCCCACAGCCATGGTAAATACATTTCTGTAGTTTCTAAGCTACCTGGTCGATGGTATTTTGTTATTTAGCCCAGACAGGCTAAGATGCATGTGTGCAATCACAGCCCACATGCGCTGTACTCCTGGATAACTTCTACGCGTGCCTAAGATTAATCTCCAGCTTGCCTCGTCCCAGAAGCCTCTCCCGCTGTCCCTGGGTAAGGGGAGGGAGTTGGCCTTGTTTCCCTGTTGCACAGCCCAGTGTGCTCTACTTGGGGGGAGAGGGTGTCATACCTCTGTGTCCCCCTCCCCTGTAGAGAAGGAGCTCAGCAAAGAGGACGACAGTCCAATAGAAGCCTAAAGTCATCAACATCTCCCACTTCAGACCCCATCTCAAATTGTGGCAGGCAAGTAGGTAGACAGTAGGGTTTGACCCCTGGTTTCCCTCTCACTGAACAGACTTTGCTGTGTTCCATGTTCACCCCACAGAAAGTTACTCACATTTGGCAGAAAATACATGGAAAGGGCCAAAAGGATAGAGGCCATTAAAATTTATTCTTTTCTGATTTATTTTTTTTTGAGAGGATTAATAGCTTTAAAGAAAAAAAATTACAGCAAGACCCAAAGCTATTTTCATTCTTTATCTTTTGTTCCCATCACCCACATTTATATATAGTTTTGTGTAGTTGTAATCAAGGGGTTGACAGACTTGGTGTCCCCTTCCTAATGAGAATGTGTCCCCAGTTCCAGCCTTGGGCTCGGTCCCAAGAAGCTTCCCACCCTGCACTGGAGCCCCTGGCAGCCCCTTTCCTGAATCCCTTGCTGTCAGGTGCTTGGGCTTTCACCCTGTTCCAGGCCCCACCCTGCCTCCTTCCTCCTTCTCCACACCCTGCCACCCCCCCCCCACCTCAGAGCCACTCCACACACCCTTCCCTTGTTCCCAAGGGAAAGGGACTTAGCATTTATGGAGTGTTTTCCATTAAAGAGCCCATTTAAGACTCACAATGGCCCTGAAAACAAAGCAGTTTCCTCTGCCCTGCAGAAGTGGAAACATCTCAGAAGGGAGGCAGCTCACCCACCACCTGAGCCGCCAACTCTGAGCCTGCGACCTTGACGATCCCTATTCTAGTCTCCTGCCTCCCAGCCCCGCCCCCCATTACAATGCTCGAGGAGGGGAGAACTTTGGCTCCATCCACAGAGAACTGCATCGTCCTGTGAAAATATTGAGGTGATAGAAGGAGCACGGGCCCTGGCACCCACCCCTCGGGGATGGGATCCTGAGCCTCCGTTTTCTCATCTGGGGACCGGGGGTAATAATGACCTATTTAGCAGGACTGCCGTTAGGAGTAGAGATGATAGGCATAAAGAGCTTGGCACGTAGTTTGGCTACAAAAAACATCAATGTTACCTACCAGGACACGCCACAATTTGTGAGGACTTACCCCTTGATAAAAATGTAGGATAGTCTAGTGAATCCGGGGTGAGCATTTCAGCCTAGAAATGACACATCACAGTCACAAACGATGACAATAATGACAGTGATCATAATAACGGCAATTATCTAGTGCTTGCTTTGTGTGTAGCACTGTTTGGGGGCTTTGCTTTTACCAGTTCATTTAATCCTTCCAACAGCCCTATGAGGTACATCCCATTTCACAGATGGGGAAACTGAGAGAGAGAAATTAAGAAAGGTACCCCAGTCTGTAAGCAGCAGATTGGGAGCTCAGTCCTGCTGTGAAGATAGGACACTCTTTTCAGTGAGGAACAGCCACTTGGGGTGAATTGTGCAGACTTGGTTTTCCAGAACATCACAGCTATTAGGCTAGGGATTCCGGGAAGATCGGAGCCCTGTCCCCTGGGCCTTTCCCACAGGGAGCCTGTGTCTTTACCACAGGTGCCAGTCACCATGACAATTACAGCATTTCTTCCCATGCCTCTGGAAAATTCTCTTGGGGAAGCTGGGGATCGAAAGGTTTCTTCACCTTTCATACCTTTCACCTTATTCATTCATCACCAAGTATGTTTTGACCCCACTCTGTGCCAGGCCCTGGGATAGAGTGAACCAAAAAAGAGTGCATCTTACAAGGGTACATGCGAAATGTACTAAATGTAGAATAGAAATGTCTTAACACAGTAACTAAGAAAATGCCGTGAAGGCTATGTTAACCAGTTTGATGAAAATATTTCAAATTGTACATAAAACCAGCACATTGTGTCCCTGGATTCCATTGATGTACACAGCTATGATTTAATTTAAAAAAAAAATGAACCAAAAAGATACAGTTCTGGTGGTGCCTGTGGCTCAAAGGAGTAGGGTGCCGGCCCCATATGCTGGAGGTGGCAGGTTCAAACCCAGCCCCAGCCAAAAACTGCAAAAAAAGAGTTAAAAAAAAGAAAAAAAGATATGGTTCTCCGATAACAGGAGGGGAAAGGGAACAAACAAGCCAACACTGATATTAGGGAAAGATGGAGACTACAGAAAGATAGGGAGGGTGACTTTTCAAAGTATAGTCAGAAGATGAGATTTGAGCAGAGATCTAAATAAAGATCCAGGTGCAGCCAGTGCAAAGGCCCTGGGGTGGGGAGAGGGTTGTGTGTATGGTGGGACAGAGGGGAGACCAGCATGTCTGCAGCTGCGGGAAGCTGGGGAAGAGGAAGATGAACGTGGAGAGGTGGGTAGTTCCTGGGGGAATTCAGATTATATTCTAAAAGTGGGTACCTGGGGCATGTCCTGAGACTCACTCTGAGCTTTTTAGTGGCCCTGCCCAAGCCTGCTCCACCCAGGATCCCTGTGTTCACTCTCTTCCAAAATTCTTCCCTTACCTTCCCCACCCATCATCTTAAATACATCCCCTTCTACAAGTTTCTCCAACCCATTTCTTCTTATCCAGCCCTGGCCTTCCTTCGGCTCAGCGTCCCCTCTTCCTGGAGGAAGTGACTGTAGCCACCTCTCAGCCTATCTCCAAATGTGTCTGCCCCCCAGTTCCATCCTTTCCAAACTTCCTCAAGTGAAAACCTCCCAGTGTCGCTCTCCACCTACAAAACCCTCCACGGTTCCCAGTGGTCTACACGTAGCTACTAGCCAAAGATGGCCACTTAAATGTGAATTATTTAAATACAATTTAAAATGTATTTCTTTAGTCTTATGAGCCACATCTCAAGGGCTCAGTAGCCACATGTGGCTGGTAGTGACCATATTGGACAGCACAGATACAAGGGAAGACTCCTTGTCTGTTGACCTCAGAGATATTTTTACAAGTTTGGGCTAGTGCGCGGCTATTAGCTCTTTTTTATCATCAGGCCAATTTCACGGCTGCCCAGCATTTTGCAAACGTTTCTAGAATCCTGTTTCCTTACTAGACCTGTGCCAGGTGCCAGGGTCCAGCAAGGCAGCACCAGTCTATCCTTAGCTTCTTTTCCAGTACGGAGCATGGATGACACAGAAAAAATGAAAACCGCAGACAATGGCATTTTACAAAGTGGGGTGTGCGTTGGGCGGTCTGCCGGATCCCCGGGTCTCCTTCCTGTTGCAGAGATCAGCGCACGGGGGCATTTTCTCAAGCTGGTGTGGATGCTGAGCCTGTCTAATCCATCTCCTCGGCCCATTTTACCAACAGCAACACCGAGGCTCTGGAAGTCCCAGGAGGCCAGACGCAGAGCTCAGCATTGGGCCCTGGAGCCCTGTGCTCTGCCCTTCCCCCAACCTCACTGTCTCCTCCCTCCCCTTCCTCCATCCCAAATAACCCACTGCACAACAGTCACCATACGTGTCCCCTCAATTCCCAGTCTTTCCCACCCGCTCCAGGAGTCCCAGCTGGCATCTTCTCTCACCTCCATCATTTCAATACCTCCTAATGGGTTCCCCGTCTGGTCCTCAGGAAGCCACTGGGATCTTTATAAAACAACATTCTGATCAGATCACTTTCTTGCTTCAGAACTCTCAATGGCTCCCTATTGTTTTTTTCTCCTCATTTAAACGTCTATTTTGAGATGTGCATTGGCATGCAGTTTACAAGAATTGGTAGAGGTCCTGTGTACCTTTCACCTCAGTTTCCCCCTATGGCAACATCTTGAATCATTGTTCTCTCTTGCTTTTAAGATAAAGATCAGGACTGAGGGCATTATGGTTTCAGCCTAGAGTCCGAGAAACCTGGTTCAGATCCCAGCTTCACCACAGATTGAATGACCAGGCAAGTTATTCCACCTCTCTGAGTCTCAGGTTCTTTGGGTATAAAATGTATAATAAAGGCATGACCTTCAAATAGTATCTTGAAGCTTAAAGGACATAATACTTTTAAAGTGCTCAAAACAGAGTCTGACATATTGATTGGCACTCAAGAAAATGGGACAGTGGCCTTCTAGGCTTTGCCTTCCTCTTCCTGTCAACAATCTCCTTTGCTTTCTCTCCTCCAGCCACACTGACTTCTCCCTGATTCTTTCTCTCTCTCTTTTTTTAATTAATTAATTTATGTATTTATTTTGCGGTTTTTTGGCTGGGTTTGAACCTGCCACCTCCGACTTATGGGGCCGGCGCCCTACTCCTTTAAGCCACAGGTGCCATGCTGATTCTTTCTCTTGTCCTGCTCTTTGCCCTGCCCCAGGACCTTTGCACATGCGATTCCCTCTTTTCTAGATGTTTCTTACCCCTGCACATTGTTAACTCCACTTCCCCTTCAGTCTTCAGCCTGTGTTCCTTCACCAGAGAAGTCTTTGTGGACCACGCAGACCCACTCATCTTCCTTAAAATTAAATGTGCTGTGAATATTTAATTTTCCCTTATAAATACTTATTTTGCAATGTAAACATGTATTTTACTAATTATTACCTCCTCCTCTCCCCTATAACAACAAGATGACACTGTTTTGCTCGTCAAAGTACCCCTAGAAGTTAGCACACTGGCATTAAAGAGAGACTGATAAATATTTCCCTCTTTTTTTTATTTCAGAATTTTAGGGAATATAATATTTTTAACCAAATCAATGAGCAAATAGCAGGGGTTGGGGGAGAAATATATAATAAAGATGATGGTGTATATATAAGCAGACATTTATTGAGTGCTTATTACATGCCACTCAGCTTTCTGCATGCATTACATCATTTAACTCACAAAAACTTAACATAGCCCCAATCATTCTTGATCCAGCTTTATATTTTTTCTTTAGTTTTCTATACCTGCCTGATATTGTATCTTTACTCAGTATCTGTTTTCCTTGCTAATATGAACTTGAACTCAGACATTTTGTCTTTTTTTTCAATTTTTTTAAACTTTATTCAAATTTATATGATGGTACAATATTCAGGTTACATTGTTCATGAGAACAGGGTAAAGTTCCATTTGTAGAAGAGCCGCTCACCCAGGGGGCATGTTATATACCCTCACAATGTGCACGTTAAGTGAGATCCTGCCTCCGTCTGTCAAACATCCTTCCCACTCCCCCTTGCCACTTCCCTCTACCCTCTAACTGGACTGTAAGAGTGTCTTATTGTTCTTAGGAATATGTAATTATTTATATATTGATTTCATATTAGCATGGAGTACATTGGGTATTTATTTTTCCATTCTTGTAAAACTTTACTAAGAAGAATGTATTTCAACTGCATCCAGGTAAATGTAAAAGATATAAAGTCTTTATCATTTCAATGGCTGAATAATATTCCATGGTATACATATACCACAGTTTGTTGATCCATTCATGAATTGATGGGCACTTAGGTTGCTTCCATGACTTGGCAATTATGAATTGAGCCACAATAAACATTGTAGTGCAAATGTCTTTGTGGCAAAATGATTTTTGATCTGGATAGATTCCTAGTAATGGGATTGCAGGGTCAAATGGAAGATCTACTTTTAGATCTTTGAGAATTCTCCATACTTCTCTCCAAAGGGCTACATTAGTTTGCAATCCCACCAGCAATGTAGAAGTGTTCCCTTCTCTCCATGTCCATGCCAGCATCTGGCGTTTTGGGACTTTGTGATGTGGGATAATCTTGCTGGGGTTAGGTGATGTCTTTTTTTTTTTTTTTTTTTTTTTGATGTCTTAAAGTGCTTTTGATTTGCATTTCTCTGATGATTAAAGACAATGAGAAATTTTTCATGTGTTTGTTAGCCATTTGTCATCCTTGGAGAAGTTTCTTTTCAAATCTCTTGCCACTTATAGAGAGGGTTGTTTGCACTTTTCTTATTGTTTAATTTTAGTTCTCTGTAGATTCTAGTTATCAGGCCTTTGTCAGATTCATAACAAGCAAAAATCTTCTCTCATACTGAGAGATGTCTGTTTTCTCTGTTTGTGGTACTCTTAGCTGTCCAAAAGCTTTTTATCTTGATGAAGTAAGTGCCAGTTATTTATTTTTGGTGTTGCTGCAATTGCTATGAGGGTCTTCCTCATGAAGTTTTTTCCCAGGCCAATATCTTCAAATGTTTTCCCCACACTCTCTTCTAGAATTTTTATTGTTTTGGGTCTTAAACTTAAATCTTTTATCCAGTGAGAATCTATTTTTGTCAATGGTGAGAGGAACGGGTCCAGTTTCAGTTTTCTTCATGTGGATAACCAGTTCTCCCAGCACCATTTGTTAAATAAGGATTCTTTTCTCCAATGTATATTTTTGTTAGGCTTATTAAAGATTAAATGACAATATGTGGCTGGGTTTATGTCTAGATTCTCTATCCTATTCCATAGATTTATGTCTCCATTGTTGTGCTAGTACCATACTGTTTTAATTACTATAGCCTTGTAATATAACCTGAAGTCTGGTTGTGGTGCCTGAATGTGGTGCCTCCAGATTTGTTTTTATTTCTAAGAACTGTATTTGCTATTCTGGTTCCATAAAAGAATTGAAGTACTATTTTTCCAAGATCTTTAAAGTATGACATTGGTGCTTTGATGGGGATTGCATTGAATCTATAGATTGCTTTGAGTAGTATGGACATTTAAAAAATGTTGATTCTTCCCAGCCATGAGCATATGTTCTTCCATTTGTTGACATCTTCTGCTATTTCCTTCCTCAAAGTGTCATAATTCTCTTTATAGAGATCTTTCACGTCTTTTGTTAGATATAGTCTCAGGTATTTCATCTTCTTTGGTGCTATTGTAAAAGGAATAGAGTCTTTGATTTTGTTCTTGGCTTGACAATTGTTGGCATATATGAAGGCTACTGACTAGTGGGTATTGATTTTGTAACCTGAGATGCTGGTATATTTCTCGATCACTTCTAAGAGCAGTTGAGTCCCTGGGGGTTTCCAGGTATAAGATTATGTTATCTGCAAAGAGGGAGAGTTTGGCCACCTCTGCCCCCATTTGAATTCTTTTGATATCCTTCTCTTGCCTGATTGTACTGGCTAGAACTTCCAACACTATGTTAAATAGCTGTGGAGACAGTGGGCATCCTTGTCTGGATCCAGATTTGAGTGGGAATGCTTTCAGTTTTACTCCATTCAAGATGATATTGGCTGTGGTTTGCTATAGTCTCTATCAGTTTAAGGACTGTTCCTTCTAAGCCTGTTTTCTTAAGTGTTTTTATCATGAAAGGATGCTGGATATTTTCAAAAGCCTTTTCTGCATCAATTGAAAAAATCATATGGTCTTTATTTTTTATTCTATTTATGTAGTGTATTATATTTATAGATTTGTGTATGCTAAACCAACCTTGTGTCCCTGGGATAAAATTCATTTGATCATGGTGTATAATCTTTTTAATGTGTTGTTGTGTTCTGTTTGCTAATATCTTATTGGATATTTTTGCATCGATATTCATTAATGATATTGGTCTATAGTTTTCTCTTTTTGTTAGGTCCTTTCCTGGTTTGGGGATCAGGGTAATATTTGCTTCGTAGAATGTGTTGGGGAGCATTCCTTCTTTCTCTACATTTTGGGAAAGCTTATGCATTATAGGAACTAGTTCCTCTTTGAAGGTTTGATAGAATTCTGGTGTGAAACCATCTGGTCCAGGGCTTTTCTTTTTGGGGAGATTTTGTATAACTGATGCTATTTTAATACTTGATATTGGTCTATTCAAGATTTCTAAATCTTTCTTGCTGAGTTTTAGAAGGTATTGTGCTTCCAGATATTGGTCTATCCTCCTTTACATTTTCATAGTTCTGGGAATAGACTTTTTGTAGTAATCACTAAGAATCTTTTGTATTTATATGGCATCTGTTATTTCCCCTTTATCATTTCTTTCCTTTTCTTTTTTCTTTGAGACAGCATCTCACTATGTCACCCTTGGTAGAGTGCTGTGGCATCACAGCTCAAAGCAATCTCAAACTCTTTGGGCTTAAGCAATTCTCTTGCCTCAGCCTCCCAAGTAGCTAGGACTACAGGTGCCTCCACAAAGCCCAGCATTTTTTTTTTTTTATTGTTGTTGTTGCAGTTGTCATTGATTTTTTTTTTTTTTTTTTTTTTTTAGCTGGCTTGGCCAGGTTCCAACCCACCAGCCTCGGTGTATGTGGCCAGCGCCCTACCCACTGAGCTAAGGGTGCTGCCCTCTTTATCATTTCTGATTGTAATTATTAGAGATCTTATTTTTCTGTTTCTGGTTAGTCTAGATAAGGATTTATCAATTTTATTAATCTTTTCCAAGAACCAACTTTTTATTTCACTGATCTTCTGAATGATTCTTTTGCTTTCAATTTCGTTTTGTTCTTCTCTAATTTTGGTTACTTTTCTTCTGCTGGGTTTGGGATTAGATTCTTCTTCCTTTTCTAGTTGCTTGAGATGGCCCATTAGGTTGCTGACTTGCTCTCTTTTTGTTTTCTCGATGAAGCCATCTTATGCTATAAATTTACCTCTAAGGACTGCCTTTACAGTATCCCACAGGTGTTGATAGTTTGTGGCTTTGTTATCATTTTATTCCAGAAATCTAATGCTCTCCTTCTTGATCTCATCTATGACCCAGCTATCATTCAACATAAGGTTATTTAGTTTCTATGATTTTATTTGAGTATGAAGGTGTCTGTTGCTGTTGAGTTCAACTTTATAGATACAGGGGATAATTTCTATTCTTTTGAATTTGTTGAGGTTAGCTTTGCAATGTGATGTGATCAGTTTTGGAAGATGATCCATAGGCTGATGAGAAGAATGTGTATTTGGTTTTGTTAGGATAAAGCGTTCTATAAATGTACTCAGACATTTTGTTTCTTTCCCTTCTGTGTTCCTAGACCCTAGAACAATCCTGGATGGTAGGTACTCAATAAATATTTTTGGAATAAATAAATATATAAGTGAATTACCCCAAGAAACTTCTCAGGTAGGTATAGTCTTACTCTATCCAATACTTTTAACCATGAGGAAAGTAAAACTTGAAGAGATTAAATACCTGGCCTTGTTAAGGACCAGAGCTGAGGCACAGACTTGGGCCTTTTGACCTCAAAGCCCATAATTTTAACTGTGATGTTCTCCTGGTTTGGGTTCCCCCAGAAATAAACCCTGAGGTTTGGACTCAAGGGCAAGTAGTTTACTTGGGAGTTTATTCCAGGAAATATCAATGGGTGGGAGGGAGGAAGTAAGGCAAAGAAGGAAAGTCCAGCAAAGGGTTCATCAAAGAGCAACCTGCCACCATGGGCAACTGGTGCTCAGTCCTACCAGGGAGCCTTATCCCTCGGAGCCTCAGCATTAGCATCATCCTGCCTGAGGGTAGGGGAGCTGGAGAACTTACACACCACAAGGACTCCCATCAGTTACCTGCGGAGGGCTGCTCCTAGAGGATACCAACTCTGCAGAAGGTCCAGCTCAGCAGCTATGTGGGCTGATGGTGGGCTCACAGTCAGCAGTTCTCAGGCCGAGAGTTGCATGTGATTGCTGGAGAAATGCAAATGGAGCACCATCAGTGCTCCATCAAAAGGATGCTACATCTTCTCCAAAGACGACACTGAAAGACCAAATACTTATGGGAGGAAAATCCCTCTACCTCCCATGGACCTGGTAGCCCTCTCCTCTACACCTTCTTCATTTTACTTCTTTGGGTCCTAATCCTTTAGGACTGCCTTAAATCCCATCCTTAAATCCCTAGCTCCCTCCAGGCTTCAGAGAATACATGGTCCACCTTCCCACCCAGCAAAGGAGTTAGGTCTAAGCTCTCCAGGAAAGTTAAGTACTTCAGGGGTAATGGTCTAACCTCAGGGAGCCCCGTTAAACCCTTTATAGCCCTACAGAATGCATCTGTTCCTTGCGGCATATCACAGGCCGTATGCTGAGCCTGAAAATGCCCCTCCTACTCCAGCTCTGTCTGCACTTTCCTGATGACAAGGTTTCCTGTCTACAGCTGAACTAATGGTTCCAGCAGCCACACTGGCAAATATTAAATCTAGGCTCAATTCGAGTCCCCAATGTTTTCCAAATACTTGGCTTTCAAGTTGGATGAAGACCTACCGCTATCTGACTTGACAGATTGCATCCTCAGAACCACAGGACAGGCTCTCCATTCTCAGTTAATCTCATCTTAATAAATACAGTCCCACAACGCTGAGCTCAGAGTTGTCCCACCTTGCCACATTGGACTATGTTCAGCCCAGTGGTCGTTCTCTTCCATGGATAAGTGCAGTCAAATGCATTCCCTTGTATCTGTCATCCCTGCCCCATCTCTATCTGTGCCTACTTTCTCTTACTACAGAATGCAAATAAATGGCCCAGCTTTGCTTTCCTAGGCATTTGGGATTGGTGCAAACCCCATCTCCTCCCCTTCACAGCATGAGGACAAGGTGTGATCACATTCACCTTTCACACCTGGGCACCAGGGGACCCAGGTACACGTACGTTAGCTAAACAGATGAATGAGTCCTTGCACGGCTCCCAAGACTCTCTGATTTGGGAGCTTATTTCTCTTCCTGTCTCTCCCCACACCTCTCCTCACACCCGGCTCAGACCCCCTCAGCCCTCATCACTCAGTCTCTTGCCCTGATCACCCACTGTTCCTACCTGACAGTACTTGGTTCCTGCTCCCTTGTCCTCTTAGAAAAATCCTTCTAGCTGGCCTGAGTCTTCCCCTTTTTAGAACAGTTCCTTTGCTGATGCTGTGCCTTCATTTCCTCGGCTGCAAAATGGGAATAAGAAAATGATCTGAGTTCTGGCTTCCCAGAAGCAGAGAATGAGTTGGGGAATTCTTGTGTGTGGGGTTTGTTAAGGGAGTGCTCTTGGGAGAAGCCTGCAGGGGAAGAGGGCAGGCAGGATGGGGAACGGGTGGGAGTACAGCAAAGATGGGGTTCCCAGGGAAATCTGATTTCAGCCTGACCATTTGGGGAGCACAGGAACATGAATTGCAGCACAGAGGTTGTTGCCACCTTGTGGTCCCCATCAGTCGAGGATAACATCCCCAGAAGAGTGCAGGTGTGAGAAGCAGCCACACCCACAGAGGTAGGGGCTGGGGTACCTAGCAAGTGGAGGGTTGGCTGAGGCTTCAGTAACATCTGCTCACAAATACCTGTTTGGGGCATAAAATTAGTGTATTTAAAACCCTAAGAATAGGTATTGACAATGAACAGAGTCTAACAATTGTTTCTGTCATTTTTACTCTTTCTTCAAAACTCATCTAAAATCCCACCTCTGAAGTCTTCCTCGCTGTCTAGAGAATTAATTATTCCTCCCCCAGGCAACGTACCTCGGCACTTGGTGTTTTTGTCCTTTTCATTTAAGTTTTAAAACTATACAAGTAAAGCATGGAAACATTGTTTCAACAGAATCAGAAATAGATTCAGTAGAACATCCTTCCCTGCTCCACATTCTCCCCGGTGGAAAACCCAGCTAAGTCTTTATTGGTGACACTTGGGACCCTGAGTACATCTTCTTGCCTTGTTTTGGGGGGGGGGACTGGATTTTCTTGGCTGCATTCAGAGTCTTTTAATAGGAGGCACCAGGCTTGTAATTTTTTTTTACCCCCGGCTCAAAAAATAATCTGCATAGAGGGTGAGCCAGGCTTTCTAGGTCACATGGGGTGGATGCCAAACACACATTTCCAGCCTCCCTGAGGTTCTCTTTCAGGAGACCTGCGTCCGACCAAGGAACCTCTTCGTAAATTCTGGTAGCGAGTTCTCCAGGTAAGTTAGGTAAAAATCTAGCTTTGAGAATGTTGTTTCAAGGGTAGCTCCCATCTGATGGGCATCTCACTAAATGGTTTATTTAGATGTCACCTCCTTTTTTGCTTGGCAGAATTTTTACTCCACGCACTTACTTTCACTGTGCTTAACATAGGAACACCTGGTCATTGTGGGGAACTGGAAAATTTTAAGAGTCATTTTTCATCCCAGCACCTCAAAACCACATTTGAGGGGCTTTTATAGGGCCGGTTATTTGCTCTGGGGTGTTCCCAGCCCCTGTCTCTGTCACAGGTGGACAGGGACCGGTGCCACTTTCTCTTTTCATTCTGCACTCGGATGACGTGCGCACGCTCTGGCCGTGCACCAGCCACTAGCCCATCTCTCCTTCCTCATCCGGCAGAGGGAAGCGCCCGTTTCCCCCATCTTGCTTGCTGCCAGTTCTATCTCTCAGGAAGTCTTCAAGTTTTACGAGCCTGTCACGGCCCTATTTTTAGTGGAGTGAGCCTTCTCCTGGGTGTCCAGATTGTTGGCGCTTCCCCACTACCAGATGCGCTTCTGCGTTGCCAGAGGAGCCTCCTGCGGCCTGGCCCTCCCATGCTGGTCACCTCACATAACCTTGGCGACAGCCTAGTAATTCTGCACCACCTCTGCCTGTCCGTTATCAGATGAGGAAACTGAGGCTCTGCACAGACTGGTGACTTGTCTAAGTTCCCACATGCAGTAGGCACAGACCCAGGCCTCCCCCCTGGATCTCATCCCACTCTCTCACCTGTCGACACCCCCACCCCCACCTGCCAGCTGCAGTGAGGTCCTCCTTCTGCTCCACGCCCATGACCCTTGGTATCTCTGAGCTGGACATGACTACATCCTGCAAGTCAGGAGAGAGCTGTCTGTGCGTCCGTGTGTAAATAAATGACATTGCTCTTCCACCTGTGAACCCAGAGGTCGTAAGCTGCCACCCCACCAGCCAAAAGCTCGTCCCAGCTACACTGCATTTGATCTTTTCAGAGTATTAAATTTTTTAAATTAGTTGATGACATTTAAAAATGAAGCGTATTCACATAAAAGTCCAGATGTCCAGCTTCTCTCAAAAAAATAGGCAACCGGCAGCCTAAGCTTGTATCCCGGCTTAGCCACAGTCCAATGGAGCTGTGTAGTGGCTGTGCCCGCTCGACAGGCCAGATGCCACAGTCCCACTGCTGCTCACAGGACAGCAATAAGAGCCAGTGTTGGCTGCTATTTGTCACCTCACAACATTGTGCTTTTTCCTATCGTTGGATTCCCGAGGAGAGATCTCTAAGCCAGTACCCCATTCGGCACTGCCTGACCCTTAGACGCATCTGCGTTTGCAATCCTGGTCATCCCTCAAAGCCCTGCCAAATCATTTTTGTAAATCCCAGAGCCTTGGCACACAGTAGGTGCTGAAGAATAACTGTGGCTACTACTTACTGAGTGCTTATCCTGGGCACGGCTGTGCCCAAGGTGAGTTTGGTCCTGAGGACTTTTGACGTTACTTACTTTTGCACATAAGGAGTTGCTTCTCCTTATGTGGCTTTTCATGCCCGTTTCCCCCTTTTCAACTTACTGGCTATTTTCTGAAGGTTTCATAAAAGAGACAGAGCAGTGCTAAATGCATATTGGAGGGACACCACCCTTGCCAATGAAGGTGGTGAAGGGCAGGGCACTTGGCTTTGAATGGCATCCTGAGCCTATGGGACTTTGAGGGCACTGGAAAGCTATGAAAGGTTCTAGAGCAGGGCTGGGCATAATTGGTGTCTGGCTTCATGAAGGCTAGTACGGCAGCAGAATGGAGGCAGAGAGGATAGAACTGTGAGAATTCAGAAGACAGGTGTTGAGGGCCTGAAGGAGGGCTCTTGAGCAGAGACAAGAGAGAAGATTCTAGGGAGACTGCAGAGGCCCCATCAGTGAGGACTGAGTGATGGGTAGGAGGAGGGGAAATGCCTGGGGCTGGCCATCTGGAGGCACTGCCGTGTCATAAACTGGGGTAAGGATGGTAGAACAGATACAGGTTGAGGGACATCCGTGGGATGATGTCCTCTGAGCTCCCAAAGAGAGGACAGGGCCACAGCGGGAGATGCAGGTGGCATCTGCCAAGCTAAGTGTGGAGTGGTGAGAAGGGAGTGGTCTAGGCAAAGAAAAGCCTAGAGACACATCCTATGGAACCTGCCAGATTTCCTTCTCCTCACGGGCCTTTGGGTTTCCCCCTCTTCCTTCCTATACCTAAGACCTCAAGTGTGAATATCCTTTGCATCATCCCAACGACGCGGAGCATAGGCCATGTGGAATTTTGGCCCCGCGAGTGGTAGCAAGGTCCTAGTCATTCCTAGGAAGCAGGGGTGCCAGACACTGGGATCCCAGGGTCCTCCAAGCTCTTCACTCGTCCACCCAAGGCCTGGCCAAGGGAGTTATGGCACTCAGACCCCCCACCCCCACGCCCTCTCTTCTTGTGAGCAGTGCATTTGGCTTTATATAAAGCCAATAAATAAATAAACAAGCGGGCATGATTAATTGATGGCGTGGAGCAAACCCGGCTCTGGGAGTCAGATGGCCGGGCTTCTTGGTGGCGCTCGGCTTTTCAGGGACCTGGGGCCTGCGCCAAGGAGGGGAAGCCTGCCTTGGGGAGGTGCTTTCGGTGTGCGGCTGGGGGTGTGGACTTTCTCTATAGGCAGAGCCTGCGTCCTGGACTCCTGCAGGCAGGAAGCAAAGCCAGGTTGGAGGCTGAGGGTCCTTACCCTTTACCCCTCTATTCTGGACCCTGGGGTTAAGCTCCCTAGATTGGCCCAGGCATCTGTCCCCCGTTCCAAAGCTGGTCTCCCCATAAGCCCACTCCATGGTCCTCTTCACTGCACCCTGTGTGGCCCATTCGTAGGTTGCAGTGTGCTAGGAGGCTGGGGGCACCCTGACCCACGCACAAGAGCGGAGACGGGCGCTTCCACGGGCCAGGCTGACTGTGGAGGGGGCGGGGGCGGGCTGAGGAGCTGTGGCTGATGGAGGTACCCGAGGCCACGCCCGGGAGGGGCGCGAGACCCCAGCCCGGCAGCCCCACTCGTGCGCGTGGCGGAGGGCGCGGGCGGGACGCTCTCTGCGCGGAGTTTGGGGAGGGCCAGGGGGAGCGCGCGGGGGAGGAGGGAGCGGGAGGGGAGGGGGGGGCGGGCAGAGCGCAGTGCAGCGGTGGCAGAGGCGGCGGCGGCGGCGGGGCCGCGGGGCGAGGCGAGCGCGGGGCAGCCGCGGCACAGGAGCCGCAGCCGCAGCGGGGCCGGGCCGGGCCGGGCGCGCACCAGTGGCGGCGGCAGCGGCAGCGGACGCGGCGGCGGCGGCGGCGACAGCATCTCGCTCCCGGAGCGGGCGCAGGTGAGACAGGGGCGGCCGGGCCCCGGGCTCTGGGCCTCTCTCCCTCTCGCTCGGTCTCTTCTCACCCTCCCTGCTGGCTTCCTTTCCGTGGGTGCTCGGCCCCGGAGACCCCCGCCGGGCCAGAGCCCGAGCCTGAGGCAGAGCGCGTTCTGGTCCCCTCGCCCTGCGGAGGCAGGCGCCTTGTCAGCAGTGACCTTGAGCGGGCACCAGGCGGCGGGCGGGGCGGGCCGGGTGGGCGCCCGCGGACCCGGCGCCTCCGGCCGCGGGAAGGGGGCGCGCCTCGCGCCTGCCGCGCGTAAACTTTCCGGGCTCGGAGCAACCCCGGAGCTGGGGGGCTTCTGGGGAGCTAGAACCCCTAACTCCGTCTTCCCCAGCTGGCTCGGACTCCTCCACCTGCCTTCTTTGTATTGGGGCCCCCACTTTCTCATGGCTCTGGTTCCTACAGGCTGAAGACCCGTTTAGAGATGTGGATTTTGACCCTGGACTGGGGGCTTCTCCCTTCCGCAAAGGTGGTTTCCAGTTCCTAAGAGCAGAGGTACCGAAGGACCCTCTGCCGAGTGCTCTCCGCATCCCTAGCCTTGCCTTTTCCTGGCACCCACACCCTCCCTCACAGCTCTTTAACAAGCGGTCGTGTGTACCCCACTTGGTGACACAGGAGCTGGGAAGCCCCACAGTTAATCAGACCTCATACCTGCGGCGTGATTTTTCAGCTCAGGGGCAAAGGCTCCTTCGGAAAGTGGGCTTGGGTCCCTCATAGTGGACGGATATGTTCCTGGACGCTTGGACTCACCCAACGCCTTTTGATGGCCACCTGCCCTGTACCCTCAGAAAGAAGGGATAATCTGGCCTTCCGGGATGTGTTACCTCTAGAAACACAGCCTCCTAGAACATAAGCCTTGAAAAAGCGGCATGAGGCCCAGAGAGGGTGAGCCAGTCTCAAGGTCACACAGCAGGAGGGCGAGTGAGAACTAGGTTTTCTTATAATGGTTTAGGGTGGCTGGAGAGGACTCCTGTTTGGTTCCTTCCCCTGAGGGATTGGGGCTCTGGGACACTTTGTCTCTTACTAGTCACTGACAAGTCACTAACCTCTCTCTGACTCAGTTTCCCCCTGTGTAAAATGGGGGTAGCTACTTCATAGGGCTGTTCCGATGGCTGACGGAGTTAATATTCTTAAAGCTCTAACTAGTATCCTACTGCATGGTCTGTGTCCAAAAACATTTTGGCTACCAGCTTCTAAAATGTCCTTTCTGGGCGTGGAAGGGAAGACAGAGAGGGTTAATCACCCCCATCATCGTCTTTCTGCTTATGGCACCGAGATTTAGTTGAGTTTCTCCCAGTGGCTATGTGGGGAGGGGGGAGCGGCACCTGCGGGAACCCTCAGCACAGGCACCTTTGTATATAATGTTTGGCGGAGACAGGTGTCCCAGCACCCTCAGGAGCCTGCTGGACCCACACTGGGCTGTGGTTTCCTGCTGCTGCCATGGAGAAACCAATACCTGGTTTCTAACTGGGAAATGAAAACAGGGCCCTGCTGCAGTCCTAGAAAGAGAACCCCTCTCTATATAGGCTGGTCGGAGCATCATCTTTGCCTCCTCCATCCGACCTGCTCGTCTCCCTACATCTGTGAGACGTCGTTCCTTCCCCCAGAGGTACTGTTGGCAACAGAAGAGGTTGGGGGTGGGGGCTCATTCATTCACTCACCAAGCCTTGATGATTGTCTTCTCTGAGTCAAGAGGTACTTGGAAATACAGCAAGACCAACCGTGACTAGTGGTAACAAAGCTCCTACCAGGTGCCAGGCACTTACTGTGCACTAGGAGCACGTTCATTTGTTTGACAATTTTTTATTAGGTGCCTAACGTGCTAAGCATGTGGCAGGGACATATGGGTACATAAAACAGACCTCATCACAACTGTCTAGGCTGGCTGTATAATTCGTAATCCTGAATGAGATACTTTCGAGGGTGAGAGAGGTCGTTAGTGATGATAACAGTGGAACCACAAGCTTAATCCAGGATGGCCCAGCCAAACTGGGCTGCATGGCAACCCTGCAAACCTCATGACGTTTATACACCGGTGACTGGGGAGAATTGTTAATATGTTTTGATCAATTACTTTTTTCTAAGCTCTGTAGTAAGCACTTTTAGGGTACTATCTGATTCTCACTGATTCTTCTGATTCTCATGAAGCGGGTTTCACTATTTGCACGTGGCTTTTGAGTGGTAGAACTGGGACCACCTCCACCTGCTAGGCCACACTGCCTCCCCGTGGGCCACTGTTTCTCAAAGAGGCCCACAAAGGACTGGTAGGCAGTAGCACAAATGGGGTAGCACAATAGCTATGCAGTGGGGACAGACGGGCAGACAGTCTACCTGGAAAAATCAGAGGCTGCTTCCTGGAGGAGGAGACCTCTAAGTTGGACCTTGAAACATGAGTTAGGAGTGGATTGTGAATATGGGGGAAAGGGAGGACATTTCAGGCCTAGATTGCTAAGGCTGGACCCAAAATAGGTCCAGATCCAATTGTAATGGAACAAAAGTTTTGAGCCAGCAGAAATTACATCTAAGCCTCGTGCTATGCCACACAATAGGTTCTGAATTTTAGAAAGATGTTCTGAAGATTTGACTGTCATGTGGGTGGAGAGCAAGGCTAGAATTTGTTGTGCAGGATTTCTCTTTAACAAGAATTTTCTATAACCCAATCTATACTGTGGACTGCCTGCAAGGTCATGGGAATCATTTTTCTATATAGCATCATTGCAGAAGAATTTTATTAGCATCTGTAACAGCAAAACAGTTCACCAAGTAAACTGATTGCCAACAAGAGAAATATTAACCTACTTAAGGGAGAGAGTTTTTAGTAGCATCACTTGCAAATAAGAAATATGCTCACTGTAAATTAAATCTTTTCTTATTGTCAAATCGTGTACCAGAAACTCTTAACTTCCTCCTGTCTTCTCTCCTTTTCATGTCTCCTCTGTTGCCATATAAATCTGGCACAGAGTAATAAAACTGGATTTCTTTAGTAACGTCTTATTTCTCAGAGTTTTCATTAACTCAGACCGGCCTCTTTTCCTGCCTCCCCAGTTAAGTGGAATTATTAAAGCATTGTGGGACCTAAAAATTTGAATCTGGTAACATAGAACCAAAAAAGGGGTTAACTGTTGGGGACTAAGGGTTGGAAAATCAGCCTAGAGAGATTTGGGAAGCAGAAAAAAGAAATGATGGAGAGAAGGGAAGGAAGAGGGCGCGGGTTTTGTGGGCACGTGGCCTTGCTGAGAAGGGGTCCCCACTCGACTACTCTGCAGTCAACACACTCCAATTCTTAGTCATTACTGAGTGGGGAGGGGGCTCGCATTTTCATTTTGCTCTGGGTACCACAAATTATGGAGCCGATCTTGGGAAGGAAGGAGGGAGAAAGACAGGGAGAAGGAAGAGGTAGCAAAAGGGGAAGAACTATGGCAGGGCAGAGAGAAAAGAAACTCGTTTTTTAAAAAGCCCCTGCCAGATGCTTTTCTGTGTATATCTATTCTCATCTTCCTGGTAATCCTCTCAGGTGGGTGGTATTATCGCTTTTTTTAAAATGTGGGTTTTATTATTATTATGGTGAGCCAACAGCTCAGAAGATGACTGCCTTGGAAAGACAGTTCGTTTTCCAAGAGGAGGGGATATGCCATGCCGCGTGGTGCAGGGCCACGCTTGGAAACACCAGGGTCAGTGAGGAGGGGGAGGGAGGGAGAGGGAAACCGGGGGCAAAAACGGCTATTGTGGTTTCCGGGGGGGCAGGAACAGGTGAGTCAGGGGAAGCAGGTTTATGATTGGCTAGCTGAAATACTTTCAGCAGGCTCTGGTGCATAGAGCCTGGCCCTAGTTGTCTGGTACCTGGCCCTGGGGTGATCAAGGCAGGGGGATAGTGGCCTAGAGGGCAAGCGCTCCATAAAGGAAGTGATTGGGAGTGTGAGCTCTGGCTTGGTTAGTTTCACATGAAATGTGTGCTCACCATCTCCAAGGATGGGCTAACCCTAGGAGGAGCAGTCCCTCCAAGCTTGCAGGGCCCACAGATGTCAAAGCATCAACGACATGAACTAGAAAACATGGTTACTACAGTCCCCTAAACTGCCCAGCCAAAAACACTCAACTGGAAGGATTGTGCAGGGTGAATGGCGTCATGCTAACCAGGAGTTCTGAAAAATGGTAGATGGTGCATAAGTGGCCCCCAGAAATAGCATCTCTAATCTACATTCCTCCTCCAGCAATTTGAGGAACAAATGAAAGGCAGATGAGACGTGGAATATAAATTTTCTCCCTACTAGAATTGAGGCAGAGTTGGAGGTTGTGGTTTCATATTAGGTTGAGGGTCCGACAGGAGTCTGCTATCTGACACTCCTCCCTCCCCAGGAGGAAAACTGCATGGAGGTCCTGTCTAGGTAAGGCTTCAGGTAAGGAAGATATGGGGAGGACGAGGTTCCTCCAGCCTTTAGGAAGGGAATGGAGCTGATCATGCTCTGTCCTTCCCAAGTTGACCAATAAGATAAAACATCCCACCTTCCAGGGGTGGGTGGGGGGAGCACGGAAAGGCGGTAGTGCTCTGCTGGATGTTCCTTCTCCAGGAAAGGGACAGTGAGGGGTGCTGGGGGACCAGGAATGCTTGTGCTGAAGTTTGTGAATGCCTTCCCTCCATCATGCATAGCAAACAGGGGAGGTGGGTGCAGTGGCTGATGCCTAGTGCTCTGGGAAACTGAGGCAGGTGGATTTCCTGAGCTCCGGAGTCTGAGACCAGCCTCAAGAGCGAGACCCCATCTCTACTAAAAATAGAAAAACTTCCCAGGTGTTGTGGCTGTCCCCTGTAGTCTTAACTACTCAAGAGGCTGAGGCAAGAGAATCACTTGAGCCCAGGAGTTTGAGGTTGCTATGAGCTATGATGCCACAGCACTCTACCCAGGGTGACAGAGTGAGACTCTGTCTCAATAAATAAATAATAAAATAAAATACAAAAATATGGAAGCTTTGGGTCATGAGGAGAGGTGCCCCAAAGCGCCATCAGATTTTTCAGAGCCCACTGTGACCCCCAAAACAAGAAGTAGCTCTAAGTTATAGAGAAAAGAAATGATGGGCTGGGGGGAGACAATGAACAAGCCTCAGCTAATCTCTTCTCAGAGTGAGGAGAAGACCCGTAGTCTTAGGAGAATGAACGTGGAACTGAGAGACAAAGCTTCCTCGTTTCTTCCAGCACAAGCTCAGGTGCTATGAATATTGTAGCATCGAAATACAGCATGTAGCCAGGATTCTGGGTAGATGGGATGACCTTGTTGCTTTTTAGAAATCAAAAAGATGAATGTAGGAAAATAGCCATGTCCAGCACTGGGCTCAGCCCAGGCAGTGGTCGTTAAGTAGGTGAGCATGGCACAGAGCCGGCAGATGAGTTTAGAGTGTCTTTGTGCAGTGATAAAAGTTCAAGTGTGTCTGTACTTACTTGATGCTGCGTCTTCTTTCTATCATTCTGCCTGGTAATGAGGTGTAATGAGTCAGTACTTTCTAATTGTGTCTCTTTGATCTTAGGTAAGAGGCTTCAGCTGTCTCAATTTCTTCATCTGTTAAAAAAAGGGTGCTACCTCATGAATACTTTTGTGAGGAATGACAAGAACCAAGACAAGTAAAGTTTCTTAGAAGAGTGGCTGGGGTGCAGTAAGCACTGTGCGGATGTCAGCTATTACTCTTACTATAATCATCGCCCTGCAATTTACAGATCCCTTTAACGTATATTTTTATCTTTTTATCTTCACAGCAAGTCTGTGATGTGGCTGGATAAATATTACTTTCCTTTTCTTATAAGGGTGTTACTCCTTGATGAAGCCAGATCTCACATCCAGTCCACGGTTTCTAGTTCCAAGCTGGTCTCACCACCGTGATGGCCACTCTGGGTAGTTGGAAGGCTGGTGGTATGAGGGTGTTGCTATCAGATACTTCCTGGTTTCAGGAGGCTGAAAGGTTGGAAAGCAAGGAAATAGTAGGCCCTGGTAACGCGAGTTTGCAAGAAGAAAAAGGATCGCCCCAAAAGGCAATATCTGTTGCTCGGTTGTTGTTATGCTTCTTAGAAACTAGGACTAACTGAGTATTTTCTTTAAAACAAACAAACAAACAAAAAACCTTCATCCTCTGACTCTGGCACATAGTAGGTGGTTCTCAACGATACGTTGGATGAATGGATTGCTTATAATATGCAAATAGCTACTTCCCCCAAAACAACCATGGCAACAACCACAATAATAAAACTCTGGGATGAAGCCCCCTTGCCTAATACTTGTCCAGTATTTCACAGAAACTCCTGGTGGGCTGTCAACTTATGATCAACTTGAAAAATCTGCTTTTGATATGAATTGAGGAAAACCATTGAGATGACCATCCACCACTCATAATGTAGAACTGAACAAGCATGCGGGGTGAAGGTATGAAGAGGGTACAACATATAGGGGCATATAAGAGGGACATTGTGTGAGAACTGGCCTTATAAGACAGACGCCACATTTAACGGAATCTCCCAAACACTGCTATGAAGAGTAGATAAGAAGGTGAGGCCAGGAAAGTTCTACTTTCTCAGCAAATCACTGAGAATTCATCTCCCTTCCTGTCTTCTTCCTCTTCCACTCTTCCTTATTTTCTATTCTTTTAAATATAGTAATCTGGTTAGTCATTAGTGTGATAGGAATACCTTCAGCTCCTTACTCTCTAGCCATGTGATCAATTGAACTTGCTTGCCTCTTTTATAATTAGTAGTAGCTGTATGTCTTGCTTTGGCCAGTGGCTTTTGGGAAGAAGTGAGGTGTCATTTCTGGGTGGCAGCCTTAATAACCACCTGCTGTGTTTCACTTTCCCCCATTTTCTCCCTTGGCAATGGAATCAACGTGGACATGGAACCTCCCTGTGTCTGGTTCTCCAAGCATAACAAAAATTAGAGCCCATAGTCAACCCATGATGGACATGTAGCATCAGTGAGAAGTAAGCCTTTGTTTTTAGCCTCTGCACACTGGGCTTATTTGTTACCTCAGCATAACCTGACACATTCTAATTAATATACATAGGGAGTAGGCTGAAATAATCACAACCTGTTTAGAGATGTTTTTGAGTCTTTTAATCCCTTCAAGGGTGATGCCAAACATGTTAGTGTTTGAAGATGTTGTACATATAGGATCGGTGAGAATCACTGCCTAACAAGGTGACACCAGTCTCACTAGCATGATGTATGTGGGCTTTTCAGTTTTACCCTGGCCTCATCTCTCCATGCTTGGCCTGGCCAGTTCACAGCATCCTTGAAACAGGCCACCTGCTTGTACTTCTCCAGACCTTTGCTCATGCTCTGCCTAGAATGAAGCATCCTCCCAGGAAATGGTGTCATTTGATGGGTGAAGGGTGACAAATGCATGGCAGGAGAGCAGAGTGATGGGCTTTTTCTGTGAGGCACAGCAGGCAGAATTAGGACGGAGTAAGATTCCTGTGCAGTGTGAGAGAGTTTGCTGCTGGTACAGCACAGTACGGAGCTTGCCACGTTATGTTTCCCAGCAGAGGCAGGTATCATGGACGGTGCCCCAGCTTAGCAGAACTAGAGCAGTCTCTCCAGTCCTGTCTCACACTCCTTTCGAAGATTTCCTAAAGTAGGTTGATTTTAGCTGTGATTCTATATGCATATTTTTTCTCTTTCCAAAATGAAAGTGGCTTTCTACACCCGGTGTTAGTCCGTATGTGCTCCTACAACATACTACCTGAATTACACTGAATTGCACTACAGTAATTTATTTAAAATATTTGTGTGTTCACGATTCTGGAGGCTGGCGAGCAGGAAACTGACATCTTGCACGGGCCTTCTTATTACACCATCCCTTGGTAGAAGGTGGAAAGGCAAGGGAGGGCAAAGCAAGATAGAGCAAGAGGGGGCTGAGCTCCCTTTTCTATATAACGAACCCATTCTCAAGATAATGACATTCGTCCATTTAAGGGGGCAAAGCCCTGGTGACCTACTTATCTCCTCAAGGTCCCACTTTCAATACTTTTGCAGTGGGGATTACATTTCCAACTTCAGGGACACGTGCAAACCATAGCACCCTCTGACTGTAGAGAGGTTGGCTATAGAAAATGCAAATGTATTGAAAAACATAAAGAAGAAAGAGAAAAACTCTTAAACACTGAAAAACTGAGTTAATCTCCACTGATATGTTTGTTGAATATCTTCCTAGATAATTCTCTATAATTTATAGGTAATAAATAGATAGTCTAATTTTTTATGCCTTTTTTCTCACTCAGGAATAAAGGATTTACATCTTATGTGTCAATAAATATATTCTGCTACCTTAT
Organism: Perodicticus potto; assembly: GCA_963574655.1. Lineage (NCBI taxonomy): Eukaryota > Metazoa > Chordata > Mammalia > Primates > Lorisidae > Perodicticus > Perodicticus potto. The sequence goes on from CAUYRH010104756.1 coordinate 78,456, forward strand.
CTTTTGTAAGTGAATTTGCCATAATTTATTGAATGGCTCCCTTTCTGATGGGCCCTTTAGGCTGTATTCAGAATTTGGTTATTGCAGACAGTGTGATAAATGTTTTTATAGATGGACCCCTAAGCACATGTCCAGGTATCTCCTGAGTTTTGTTCCTAGAAGTGGAGCACTAAATATGATAAAACTGTTTAGGGTGAAAGAAGAGATATGATGAGGTAGAGAAATCATTTCTGGCTTAGGGGCAGCTTCCAAAGGGTCTGACGGAAGAGAGATGAATAGGTTATTGTGCCTGGGCTGGGAGGTTGGAGAGAACCAGGATACAGAGAGGGAAAGAAAGGGAGAGGAAATGAAAGCTGGTTTTAAGCAAGCCATCCCACAGACAAAGGGTAAGCGTGGTGACAGTTGTGATTTACACAGAGCCAGGCCATCATCACAAGTGCTTTCTTACTCGTGGGCCCATTGGAGTCTCACCACCACCTTGGGGGAAAGTCTCCATCCCATGTTACAGAGCAGCAAAGCCAGGCCTGGAGAGAGATGTGTCCCTAACTGCAATACGTGGACTCCTTTCCACCTGCAACCTGTCCTTTGCCTGTACCCTGGGCTGGCTCATGCCTCTAGTCTTTGCAAATGGCATCTTGCCATAGGCCAGCTCTTGCTCTTGCAAAGGGCATGTGGGACTTCTTTGTAAAACTTTTCCTCACACCCTCCATCTACACCCACAACCTCCAGCACTCAAAATAAGGCATAACTGGGCTCCATAACAGGGCTCAGAGAGGAAATTCTGCGAGCCATCAGTACAGTGTTAACCATCATGCACCGACTGCTGAGCCAGGGAGTCTGCTTTTGGCTTTAGAGAATTGCATTTCCTGACCCAACTGATGTAAGCAATAGAGCCCTAGAGTTGGTTAACCTAAGAACTCATCCATGAAATCAAAACCTATGGTCTTTCCTCCTGTGCCATCATCACCCACAGGGTGATGCTCTATCTGGGAGGAATGTTTTTCCCAGATGCCCACAGCCGACTTCCTCTTGTGTCTCATTGGCTGGAATCAGTTCACATGGCCATGCCTAAACCAATCACAGCCAAGGAAATGAGGCAAGTGGGGCTTAGATGGACTATACTAGGACTAACCTCTGCCTCATTTGGGGATACAGGTAAACACTGACACAGTCAAGGCTCTGCCAGCCAGGAAGGAAGAGAGAATGTCCAGTGAGGAGCAGCCCTAGCATTTACTCAACTGTGTACTCACTCTCTTTCTCCCCTGCTAGGCAAGGAGCTGTATGAGGACAGAGATTGATGCTTATTCCTTCCCATGTCCCTCAAAGGCTAGCAAGAGTTTGGCCCATGGTGCATAGTGACAAAAATACTGGCTGAATGAGCGAATGAAATCAGTAGGTGTTTCTCCATCAAGTTCTGAGATTTAGGATTTGCTGTGCACCTGTCAATTTGGGGAGATGGTTTAGGTACTTCAGAGGGTATAGGGATGGCTTTATCCCCAAAGGTGTTGGAATTTAGTTGTGTACATAGTGGAATAACCTAAGAAAGATTGGACTTGAGACCTGGAACTCTAATGCAGACTATATGTGCCATAGGTCGGGGCCAGAGAAGTAGGAGGACCCCCCAGGATGAGACCCCATGATGGGCAGAAGTGTATGTGTGTGGTGGGGAAAACATTTGCGTCTTCACACAGTAGAGGTGAGCATGACAGAGGCTGAATGAGACTCTTTCTTAAGGGCCTACTATGTTCTGGGTGTCATCTTTCCTATTGCCCTAATTTATCTCATCTTTCCTATTGTCTCTATGAAGTGGATCCTTCTATCCCCATCTTGTAAACAGGGAAGCTGAGGCTCAGAAGGTGAGGTTGCTTCCCCAAAGTTGCACAGCCAGGAAGTGGAGGGATCTGGCTTAGAACACAGATCTATTCTGAAAAGCTAGCTCCCTTCTGCAAAGGGGCTGTGATGGCCACCGAGGGCCCGAATAAGACCAGCAAGTGGTACAGGGACAGGGAAAGAGGAGCCTGGAAACATAAAGGAGGGCCTAGGAAGGGCTTGGTTCAGTGAAAATGTAGAGCGGGAAAAGGTCCAATGGGAGAGATGTTCAGAATAGGATTCAGGCTGCGTTTGAGGAGCCATGGTCATTAGCATCGAATCTGACTTCAAACCCCAATAAACAGCTATGTGACCTTGGGCAAAACACCTCCCTTCACTCTACCTCAATTTCTCTGTCTATAAAATGATGATAATAGTTAAATGTGTACCCAGTTCCCAGCATAAAATAAGAATTTGGTAAATAAATTCCCTATCACGGATATTGCTGCTGCTGTTTTAGAACTTGGTGGTAGCCAGATCTGGAGGTGACTCCTTGGTAGAGGGGTCCTGGACTTGCATTCTGCCTTGGTTACCACCTCCACATTGACCCTGACTTCCTTCCTTCCAGTTTGGTTTTCCATTCTTCACCTGTAAAATTAGGAGGTTGGGTCAGATGATGGGCTAGCGTCATCCCCTCGGCAAACTCTGCACTGTGTGAGGTGCAAAGGGGAGGCTGCAATGACTAAAGGGATCAGAACTAAGTATCCAAGCTGCCAATGTTCTGGGGAAGCAAAGGAAGGCCAAGGATGAGGCTGAGCACCAGCAAGGACCCGGCAGGTGTGCACATCTCTCGCTGCGCAATTTGGAGGTGGGCACAGAGGTGAGCGCCTAAAACCAAATGAGGCAGAAGCCAGCTGAGAACATCTGTGTCTGACAACTGCCCTCATTGTGGAAGAAGCAGAGAGAGAAGAATCAATCACAGCTCATCCTGATGTTTGATACCTGGGGGCAGGGCTTTGAAGACTGTGTGTTCAAAGACTGAAATTGAATTTCTCCAAAGTTTGCAGGAATACTGCAATTATGCCAGAGAACATGTCTATGAAATCCCCTTGAAATCTATTTTTGGGCACTAGGTTTTATAACCAGAGTCAGAAATTGAGTGGAAGTGTGTGGGAGGCTGACCCTGGACGGTTTCCATGTTGGAGAGGAGGGGAAAGAGTATTTTTATCTGCAAACACTGTGTCTTCTAGGGTGAGGCTGGGGAGGAGGCAGTTTTACCACTTTGCGTTTCTCACCCACTGTCATGTTAAGATGGGAACTGTCTTTGACAGAAGTGGTTCAAGTTCCTCACTCAGAGTGGGTGGCTGGGGGCCGGAGATTGAGCTGGGAAACTTATGTGGGACTTTTTTTATGTTAGAACCAAGATATCTGAAACCGAATTTGCCAGAGACTCCTTCAGATCTGTCTTGTGGGGTGTCGCAGTGCTCAGGGAGCTTGGTCTGGCTGGAGATTTCCTCCTACAGACAAACTCCTCCAAGTTCAGTGTCTGAAAGCACGTGTTGTCACTGACAAATGTGCAGGTCAGCTAAGTGGTTCTCCAGTCCTAGCAGGGTTCCTTTGCTTGATGTAGGTCAGGCAGGCAGTTCTGTGGGCTATCCTGCCCGTGGTCTGCTGTGGTCCGGCAGGCAGTTCTGTGGGCTGTCCTGCCGTAGTCTGCTGTGGTCCGGCAGGCAGTTCTGAGGGCTGTCCTGCCGTGGTCTGCTGTGGTCCGGCAGGCAGTTCTGTGGGCTGTCCTGCCGTGGTCTGCTGTGGTCCGGCAGGCAGTTCTGTGGGCTGTCCTGCCGTGGTCTGCTGTGGTCCGGCTGGCAGTTCTGAGGGCTGTCCCACATGTTTGGGGGTTGCCTGTTCCAGGGTGATCTCAGCTGGGGAGGCTCATCTCTGCTCTGTGTAGGACTTCATCCTCTAGCACCTGGCCTGGGTTTGTCCAAGTGGCAGACTTGAGATAGAGAAAGAGGAGGAGATGGACGGGAGGCAGAAAGAGTTGACAGACAGGGAAAGGAAGAAAGCGTGAGCACACAGAAGCACCCTGACTCTTAGGAGCCGGGCCCAGAACCGGCACAGTCTCACTTCCAGTGCACTAGACTGGCCTCGGCAAGTCACAGCGTCATTCACAATTCAAGGAGTAGGTAAATAGACCTCCCTTTTTTATCACAAGGCACCACAAAATCACTCTGGAAGGGGCTTGGATACAAGTAGACCTTTGACGAGATATGCACAGCTGCCAGCATTGACGTTGGCCTCTGGCACTGTCATGGTGGGTGGTTGTCCCTCCCTAAAGCCTTTCTGATGCTCAAGTTCCCCTGGATGTACAGAGTGTTTTCCAGAAGAGTCTTATCTGTGGACTCATGAAAACGTATGTCCCAGGCCGGGTGCTGTGGCTCACGCCCGTAATCCTAGTACTTTGGGAGGCCGAGGCCAGTGGATTGCTTGAGCTCAGGGGTCGAGACCAGCCTGAGCAAGAGCAAGACACCATCTCTAAAATAGCTGGGTGTTGTGGCAGGTGCCTATAGTCCCAGCTACTGGGGAGGTTGAGGCAAGGGGATCGCTTGAGCCCAAGAATTTGAAGTTGTTGTGAGCTATGACGCCACGGCACTCTACCAAGGGTGTCAAAGTGAGACTCTGTCTCAAAAAAAAAATTAAAAAAAAAAAAAGAGAAAGAAAGAAAATGTATGTCCCCAAACAACAAGAGATCAATTTGCATGCATCAGGCTGTCAGAAATTTAAAAGTTTGACACTATCAAGTATTGGTGAGAATGTGGAGGAAATAGCTTCTACATACTCCGCTGGTCAGGGTTTCCATACCTCAGCCCATCTGAGTGGGCAATTCCTAGAATCAGTAAGAATTAAAAATACACGTATGGGTTAAACGACTGTGGTCCATCCATCCCAAGGGATGCTGCCAGCAATAAAAAAGGAACAAACTATTGGTATGTGCCACAACCTGGATAAACCTCAAGGGAATGCCAATCCCAAAAGGTTACATCCTGCATGGTTTTAATTATGTGACATGAGTGAAATGGCGTAATGTCAAAGATGAGACCAGATTAGGGGTTGTCAAGGGTTAGGGAAGGGAGAGGACATCTGCTATGAAAGGGTGGTACAAGGGAGCCCCGTGGTGACTGATGGTCAGGTTGAGTACCTCGGCGGTGGTGATGCTCATTCAGAGGTAGTATGTGGTGGAACTGCATACAGCCACACACGTGTGCACACACGCAGAGACACACACAGAGATGGTGCCTATATAAATGATGAAATCCGAATTAGCTCCATGGATTAGACCAATGCCCATTTCTTGTTTTGTTTTGTTTTGTTTTTGAGACAGACTCTCACTACGTCACCCTTGGTAGAGTGCCGTAGCATCACAGCTCACAGCAACGTCAAACCCTTGGGCTTAAGCGATTCTCTTACCTCAGCCTCCCAAGTAGTTGGGACTACAGCTGCCTGCCACAACGGGCTATTTTTGTTGTAGTTGTCATTGTTGTTTTGGTAGGCCTGGGCCAGGTTTGAACCCACCAGCCCAGGTGTATGTGGCTGGCACCCTAGCTGCTAAGCTACAGGTGCCGAGCCCATTTCTTGGTTTTGATACGGTACTCTGTCCAAGATGCTAATTTTGGAGGAGGCTGCGGAGAGGAAGGTATGCGGCTTCCCTAAACATTTTCTTGCAACCTCCTGTGAATCTGTATTTCGAAATAAAAAGTCACAAATAAAGACAAAGGCACTCTGGCCTGGTAAGTCCAGTACATAGCGTCTGGAACAGAGCCCAGAGAGGCTTCTGCAGAGATGATCACTGAACATCATTTGACATGGACACAGTGGGAATGTCTTCATCCACCTAATAATCATGTACCGAGTGCCCACTGTGTGCCAGGCACTGTGCCAGTCTCTAGGGACATAGCCATGAACAAAATCGACCAAGTCCCTGCCCTTGTGGAGTTTGCATTCTAGCAATTATCCCACAAGAGGGAGCTGATTCCATAAGGTAGCTGTCCTGAGGAATTCCATGCAGTGGAAACAAAGAGGTGGGGTGGGTTCGCGTCTCTCTGTGCTAACGTGGGTCTATATCTGGAACGTATCACTGTAAGGAAAGAGTAAGAAGCAGAATCAGGAGTTTATCATGCCACTTATTTCAGAAAGAACAAAGAACTACAATTGAATAAAGAAATGGCCAGCCTTTGGCGTGCACTTTTCCCGGCATTAAGCCAATCCACTTCACTAGAATGGAAGGCAAGGGTTTTATCTTTTTGTTTCTTGTGGTGTCCCCATACCAGAGCAAGGCTAGCACAAAGAAGCCATTCAAATGTCTGCTGAAGGAAAGAGTAGATTGTACCCATTTCACAGGTTGACCAATGGAAGCATGAGGTCCTTAGTGATGGCATACCAGCTTGACTCCCTCCCCCCATAGAGCTGTGAAAGGTGGATTGAATACCCATGATCTTGAGGATACCAGAAGATTATGTTCATTAGGAACATGTTTCCACCCCAACCCCCTAAAGTTGTGATTGTCAGGTCTTAGGTCTCATTTATCCACTGGCCGTTGGTTGTGGAGTGATTTCATACTTTTCTGCCGCAGTATTGTCAGACACACCTGCCTGCACTATCTCATTGAATCCTCCCATCAATCCTCCCTCAATCCTTTATCTCATCGAGCCCCTCCTGTGAGTTTGTAGGCATGCGATGACAGAGGCCTGGAAACTGTAGCACCAGGGCTGCAAGTGAGGACCAGTCACCCCCCTACCCCCACCACCAGGAATCCCCACGCCTGCGCAGTGCCTCAAGGCTGCTGTGCGCTTCCACTTCTCTCTGCACCCTGCTGGGCTCCTGGGCTCTTGAGGGCTTGGGTTGAGCATATGGCTTTGGGCATGTGGCTTTGAACCAGGCCCAGTGCCACCCTCATGAACTCGCACTGTAGTGGGGAGGACCAGGAGGTAGGCCCCGGGTTTACCTGGTATCACCCTGGGGAGTCTGGGAACCTGTATCCTGGAGGTTCACAGTCCATAAGTTCGTGCTTCACTACCCCCATCAGAGGCTCACAAACCATCCTTCCTAGTGCCAGCCAAGATAATGAAAGACGAAGATGCTTTGGGGTCACCAAGAGAATCCTGTCAGACAGGGATCCCCTCCCCGAACGTTGAATCCAGTATCTGTGATTATGACCTCGACGTGTCCTCTCATCCACTTCCCAACGGGTCCTTGTGAACATTTATTACCCTGCTGCAGAAAAAGTCTGTGAGCCCAGATGACTTGTCTGCAGCCGGCGAGCCTCAGTGCCCACAAAGCAGAAATGAATGACTGATGGTTGGGGAGAAAGGCAAAGAACAGGACAGCAGCTATTTTAGGCTCACTCCGCCAAAGCAGATCCTAATGCCTGCATCTGTGTGTTAACTCTGCCCGCCCTTTGAACAGAAATCAAAATCACGTTGGCTTGGGTTTTGTTTGCTTGCCAACTCCAGGCTTGTATGTCTTGTAAAAATATGCAGATTTTGAACTAACAAAAATAGAGCTACTTTGAAGATCAGTTCTCTCTCTCTCTAAAACTTAATATAATTCATCAAAACCTTCTCTGAGCCAGTCAGTAAAACTGGAATGACCTGAGTGCAAATCCTGGCTTTTCCACTTTCTAACTCTAACTAGATTTCCCGGGGCTTAGTTTTCTCAACCGTGTAATGCAGATCAGAACTAGTATTGTTGGGAGATTAAGCAAGAGCTCATATGGGAATGCTCCCAGCACCTGTAACCCCTCAGATGATGTTAGACTCATTTTGTATAAAGAAAGCCATCAGCTCTCCCTGCCACGACAGTCACCATTCTTTCTAGGAAGAGTACGGTCTCTGGGTCTTAAGGGTTGGGAATGAGCGGCTGTGTGACCATTGCCAGGTTCATTGCGTTGAGACATGGGAGGATGGAAAATCTCCATCCTTCTGCTTCAGCTTCTAGGTCTGGTTCAGAGGAACGGAAATACAGCACTCATGAATTATTCCGTTTTTCCAGAGCACGTCCTAAGTGCAGGTCCATGGGGATCCTGGAGATCTCCTGGTGGCCTCTGTGCTGGCCCTCAGCGCTGGCCCAAGTGTCATGGAAACTGACCTGTGTTCGGGTGGTGTTTGTTCTCTGAAAAGCAGTGGTTTATTTTCCTGGATAAATCTGAGCATTTTGCCCTCCTGGTATTTGACTGTGTCAGGCCTAGAGTGGAGGAGCACTAGCTCCAGAACAGAAGAAATATGTGTGAACCAGGTGGGGGCAGACAGACTGTTGAATGAAGCCCTACAGAGGAGCTGTCTGGGGGGTGGGTCCAAAGACCCACAGCTGGAACATCTGAGGAGCCCAGGCCCTTTCCTGGCCAGATGAAGTGATGACTCTTTGTCCTCCCACAGCTACTGGAGCACAGGGGGCCTGGAAACCAGAGAGAGAGGAGAGGCTTAAAGTGGTAGCCCTGGGACCCACCGGTACTCATGGCATGATCCGTTGTATGGTTATTTTACAAACCTGTGAACAGAGATGCAGAGTTATCCCTAGCCCCATATTGCAGACAGGACCCCTGAGGCTCCAAGAAACTAAAGAACCTTCCAGAAGTCACACAGCCTGCAAGTGGCTAGGCCAGAATTCCCCGCCTGCCCAAAGACTGTGCTATTTCTATTCTTGTTTTAAAAGAAACATTTCTATTTTGACTTGAAAGCATCTGGTTAGGAAGAACTGGGTACTCTGAGAAGGTTCAGAAAGTGCCTTCCACATGGACAAACAAGTCAATAAAGGCTCAGTAGGTACCTGGTGAGCGCCAGCCGCACGCCGGGCACCGCGGTAAATATTTGGGCTTTATCGGCGACTAGAGTACTTACTTAAAAGGCGGTTACAGGTTCAAGTTTGTCAAATTTGAATCTAAATCTTTTTTTCCTAAAATCTTTTTGTTAATTGTTTGGGGTTCGTCGAGGGTGCAAAGATTTAGGTTACACCGATTGCATTTGTTAGATAAAGTCCCTGGTAAATAACCATGTTCCACCCCCCAGAGCTGTGCCATACACTGTAACCCCCAACCCCCTCCCTCCTAATCTAAGACTTTTCTGAAACAGGTTTGGGCATCTTGTAATTCATAAACAGGCGAGACTGTGACGTTCCCTGTCACGAAGGGAATGGCTTTTCTCTAGGATCCGATGGTGCCACCCTTCCCGTCCTTTCCATGAAGGGTTGGTGTGCCCAGGTGGGCCCTGTGCCCATCGAGGCTGCTTTTTGGGTTTTTTTTTTTTTGCAGTTTTTGGCCAGGGCTGGGTTTGAACCCACCACCTCCAGCATATGGGGCCGGCGCCCTAGTCCTTTGAGCCACAGGTGCCGCCCGAGGCTGCTTTTTTTATCTCTGGGGCAGCTCTGAGAAAAGTGCTCTTTGTCTGCCTCGTGTAGCTTACTCATCAAAGGGAGAGAGTCTGGCATCACTTAAGAGTGACTAGTGCAGTGGCAACATTCAGAAGCCTCCGTTTCCTCCTCTGTGAAATGGAGAGAGTAGCCCCTTTCGAGAGGAGTGATGGAGGTATGGATATATTATCCACATCTATTTTTCTCTAGCCATATATCATCCGTCTCTCTCTCTCCCATCAGTCTCCACCGGCACCAGCGAGCACTCAGGAGTGTCAGCTGGTGAGAGGACAGTGGGCCTCCCTTTCCACGCGGCCCTGTCTCCAGGGCAGAAGGGATGTTATAGCTCCTACTGATAATAAAAGGCCCCTTGGGGACTCCGGGGTCTGTCCATGTCTGTCAATCCTGGTGGAGAACAAAGTTATAGCTGTGATTTGACTCCCTCTCTATGCTTTTTCTGTTTTGCCTTTTCAAAATGAAGAATTGAATTCTTTTGTCATGAACAAGAGGGTTGCAGTTTGACTGCCCCCAGAGCCGTTGTGTCTGCTGTGTGATTTGGGGACAGAATCCTCTGTCTGTGGGGGACAGTGCCTTGGCAGTGTGCGGGACAGACGGTTGGCACCCTCCCTTCAATCCGGGTCTCTCTCTAATACCTCTGAGCCCTCTTTGATATTCTCCCTTCTCCCCACCCTCACCCTGCACCCACTTTGTCAAGCACCTGGGTCCCCCCACCAGGTGGCAGATGTGTGACAGATAACTCAACAGCATGGCACACAGTGTGACCAACAAGGCAGAAAGCTAATACCCGCCACACCCCACCCTGGGCCAAAGCCCATTTTCCCAGCAGCCCAGCCAGATCCAGTAAGGTAGCTGGTCCACGGTGGACTTCTCTGGCCCCAGGCAAGTTGAAGAGGAAGACAGAACGGTCAGGAGCTTTTTCACCTGCTATGGGAAAGGCAGCCCTTTTGTGCTAAGACCATGAACTTCCTACTCCGTCTGTGTTGAAATAATCTTTCTTCTATGCTGCTGATGTCAGAATGAGGTTTTGTTATAATGTTTGTATTTGACAACACCAAATTGACTCCTCTAATGTTTTGTTTTGTTTTAGTTTTCCTAGTGCAGGTCATCCCTAAGTTTGAAAAACATTGAGTTAATCTATTTGGAGGGGAGGTATTATCTTATTTAATTTGTTTATAAAGTCAGTGAAATATATATCTTTCCCATTGCAAGGATGAGAAAACTGAGGTGCAGAGAGGCAGCTTCCCCAGAGCCCAGTGGGTCAAAGGCAAGTCTCAAATCTGGTCTGACTTATGCCAAAGCCCTCACTCCCGACCCCACACCCCAGCCCCAGGCTACTCTAAGAGAGGCTCAGGCTGGTCAGGGGTGATGGACCCAGCAGGATATATTGAGGTCTATACCAGGTAGTGCTACCCCAGATAGCACAGAGTTTGTTCCTTGCCTAGAGCCCCAGGAAGGCTCAAACATTCCCTTTAGTTGAATAGTGTAAACAAATGGGTTGAGAGCTTTGGATCTTAAAATGGGGTGTTTTTTTCTGTTGGTCATTCCCACCTGCAGTCTGACATGGACCCGCCACTGTCACGGACCTGCCTCCTTCCCAGCCCCACACCAGGTAATGGCAGCCTGCCCAGGCAGTTCCCACCTCGGTACAGTGAGGACTTTGCCTTTTTCAACTGAAGCAACCCAACACCACTTTGGGCTCCATCCCATTACGTCTTCCCTACATTTCCACCCTCAGGATTTTCATCTTGTCCATCCCACGTCCAGGGGAAGTTACTGGCTTGAATTTTGGCGAGTAAGCACTTTAAGGGTTTTGTAAAATGACTTTGCTGGTTTGGCTGCTTCTGTGGGCTGTAGGTGGCCTGGTGAGGGATACATCACGTCTGTGTGGAGGACTGGTCACCTTAAACGTTGTCCCCGTCTGAGAGCAAATTTACTTTCTCCATGGGCTTTCTTAGGTGACTCAGGTCATTAGGTACAAATGGCAACAGATCTACAACTCAAATGGAGTTGGACTGATTTCTGAGAGTTTTCCCTGCTGCTCTTGAACAGAACAGTAGGAATCAGAGGTGAAAGACCCAAGGAAGAATGCTGAATAAAGTAAGACATGCCCCTCATTGCGGTATGCTCTGGAGAGTCAGCCCATGGGTGGAGATGAGTTCCTCAGGAGCAGGTGCTTCACCTTGGAATTGGGGTGTGTTTCCCGTAACTGGCCTTGGCGACCCTCCCTGGGGCTCTGGAGCTCAGCAGAGAACAGCTAACGTCAGTCAGCTGTAACCAATCCTTATAGTTTTCTGGGATTTTGTGTTTGAGGAGCAACTTCATTTGTGTTGTCCTCTGGGTATTCCAGTAACCCCATAAGGCAGGTGTGGACTGGCCTCAAGTGGAGAAACTGAGGTTAGAGGCAGGAGGTGAAAACCTCAGTTTCCTCACCTATACATGGAAGCAACATCTGATACCTTCCTTGCAGGGATTGTGATGAGAATTTAACAAATATTTGATATGAACAAAATAATGAAAATGCAAATACATACAGTAGAACCTCTGCAAGTTGACCACCCAAGAGACTGTCACTGGTCAACATACAGAAGTGGTCAATGTAAAGATCTAGGCCTACTGTAGGGAATATGTACATGTGGTACATGTCTGGTCTATGAAAATTAAGCTAATTTAAGGAGGTGGTCAATGTGGGGAGGTGGTCAGCTATGGAAGTTCTATGTGTGTGTTTATATACAGAATCAAAGCTAGCGCTTGGCACACAGGAGGTGTTCAATAAATATTGGCTATTGGCTGTTATTATTCTCTAAGGTCACACAGCTAGTAACTAGAAAATGTCTTGCATCCCAGGGGTCCTTTTCATTCCCACCATTTTATTACCAAATTCTTTGTTTTTCCACTAAAATTCAAAAGTCGACTTTGAGTAAATTTCCTCCAAATTCTTTCCCCAGAAGATTCTAAACTAAAGAAAATGATATTGACCTGAAATACACTGGAAATGCATCTTACATTTGATTCATTTTGGAAGAGAATCAATAAAAACATGCCTTAGCCCACCCAGGTAATGTAACGATGCTTGGGCACTCAGGCACTGTGATAAGCATTTTAGGGGGATTATCTGGACTAATCTTCACAGCAGCACTTTGGGAAAGGTACTTGCATTGTTTCTATTTTGCATACGAGGAAACAGAGGATTACTTATGAGGAAGCAGAAGGGGTAAGTGGCTACCCAGGGAAGCAAGTGAGAGGCAGAACTGCTTCCTAAAATCGTGCTCTTTAACACCTAAGGTATATGGGTATTAAGAGGTCTTCCAGGTCAATGCAACTTTTCTATACCACCACTTTGGCCACACATGACAAATGCCAGCCCCATATAAGCCACGGCTCTAGTCTCTCAGTACCCTCTGTGCTTTCAGAAGATGAGCTCCAGCCCCTCAGCTGTGCCTCTCTAACGTCTCGGGCTCCTCTTTGGGCTGCCTGTTTGTAAAATGGACTATTAGGTGGCATCCGTACCCACTCCTGCCTCGTGGCTTCAGAACTAGCAGCTTCCATGAAGCAAGTCTCATTTCATTTACTTTTAGTTTTATTTATCGGAAGGCATGGAAATGACTGTTTAGGAAGTGTTCTCAGCTTACTCATCTGTGACGTGGGGTTATTGTGAGGATTTAGTGGGAATGCAACAAGCGCTTAGGACAGTGCCTGGAATGTGAAATGGCTCACTTTGAAAGAAGAGGTGGTACTATTCTCCTGAGGTGCTCGTCACAGTTACTCCTGCGTGTCCCAGGGCACAGTGCCTGTCCTCTATGAGCCTCCGCTGGCTTGAGGACACGTACAGAGTGACTCATCTCTCAGTGCTTTTCTGTGGGGAATGGTCTGAGCCAGGCTGCCTTTCATCAGAGGGGCATTGACCGACTCTGCTTAAACAAATTAAAGTTTCCACTCTACATGCCTCACGGGGGGCGACCACAGGGTTCTAGGCCAGTGCAAATCGAGAAAGGAGAGAAGACAAGGAAGCATGAAGGAAAGCGAAATGGAACAAGCATTTTGCAATTTAGCTGGGAGAGGAGAGCAAATGGCTCATTAAAACAAACACACCCCTGCCGCGGACGGATTCATTTGGTTGAAGGTGGTCCTTCAAAGTCTTTGGCTTCCAAGTCCACACATCCATAAGAGGAAATTTAGTTTTAGAAGTGGAAAGCCTTTTCTGTGACGTTAAAAGGAAAAATCTGTGAGAAATGGAGCTAGAATTTGGGTTGCCAAATATTGGTTTATCATAAGGTTCACCCACAGATCTCTGCTACTGTCACATACGTGTGAGATCATATGTGTGTGTGTGTGTGTGTGTGTGTGTGTGTGTGTTCACGGGCACGTACACACGCTCACCACTGGACCACAAGGTGCTTGGGGCATATTAGGAAATGGCCTCCCTCTGGACAAAAGTGGCCCCATGGCACACCACTTGGTGGAGAGATGGTAGCCTGGATGTTAGCCCTGTCTCGCTTTTTCTTACCAGGAGTGTGTGTGTGGCCCTGCGGAGGGTGTGTATGTACACACACACATACACACACACTTTCTCAGGCGGTGAGGAGACCTTTAACTGAGGTCTGACGATCTCAGTCAAGTGGAGGCTCTAAGCCAGCGTCGCCACCCAACGCCCAGCACTAGTAGCTTCCAAGAGTCATTTCCACAAACCCACAGCTTCACACTGCTTGTTCAGTTGCCTTCTTGGAGATAATCTGTTTTGTTCCGTGCCTCTTCATGACCTGTCTGGTCCCAGCGAGCACACTTATTGGTTTGACTCCAGGGTACAATTTTATTCCTTCAATTAGATACCTGCTTTTTCTGGAAAACAAGCCTCCAGCCTTTGCCACTCACAGAGCACCTCATTGGATCCTCATGGCCTGAAGACTAGACTGTGAGGAAGGAGCACACCCATTTTGCAGGAGAGGAAATGGTCTGTAAGAGAAGAATCTCAGAGAAGGACAGTCTCCAGGGTGATCTGGATTTAGAGCATCTGCTGACTGCACCTGCTCTTGTGTGACTTCACAGCTCAGTTTAGCTTCTGGTGAATTCTCTCGAAAGTGTGAACCTTCATCACCCCTGTCCCCTCTGACCTGAACCCCCATCAGGACCAACTGTCTTCCTTGTTGAATTAACCAATTAATTGACGAATCATTTGAGGGCGATATTTAATGGAACTCTGTCAGTTGCTGGTGACCAGATCACAACACAAAGTAGTTCAAACAAAAAATGCATTTATTGGGTCACATAACTTTAAAGTACAAGGGTGAGAATGTCAGGCACAGCTGAACCCGGAGGCTCGATTCATATTCCTAGGACTCATCGTTTCTCTTCTCTCTGCTTTTCTGCATTTGCTTCATCCTCAAGTTCTTTCCTCGTCGTGGATAAGATGGCCACGGAGCTAATGTGGTTCTTATGGCTACTTCCCAAACTAAGACTAAGATCAGTCTTCTCCCTCCCCTATCCATAACGCAAATCTTGTGAAAGGACTGGGATTGGCTCAGCTTAGGTCATGTGCTCTACCCTTAGACCAATCACTGAGGACAAAGGGAATATGCTACCATGATTGGCCAGATCTGAGTCACTTGGCTGCCCCTGAGACCTAGGGCGGTGGGGCATGCGATTGACAGTTTTGCCCAAGTCCCATTGGGCAAGGCAGGAATCATTCTCCAATGGAGAGGCTTATTGAAAGAGCACGAGGTTTCTGGAAAGAGCCAGGTGTCAGTAGGACAGCCCAATAAAGATTATAATTTGAACAGTATGGCTTTGGGTCAAAAACGAGATAAACAAAATAATGAGGCATGTTTTCTTGAATGATTTACTGCTATTCTAGGAGATAGTGTTGTTGGCAGTGATATTTTCACTGAGAGCAGCCTAGAAAGAATGACCTTCGTTCCTCTCCTGGGACTGCTTTGACCGGCAGAGAATCTTAAAGTTGGAGTTATTATCCAATTACCATGTTCCCCCAACCCCCATTCTCCATAAAGAAATGAGTAGAGCCATGAACTCAGCAAAATTCAAGCATATTGCCCCTGTTCCCACCTTCCCAGCCCAAGAAGAAGCTTTCCTATATCATAGTTCATTAATAGTATTGTCCCTCACATTCCTGCCCCTCTTTCTCTAACTCATATGAGGGATTCCAGAGTGTGGTTACAAGCACTATCCCTGTGGTTTAACTTCTCGGACCCACAATTTCCTCACTGGTAAAATAGAAGTCATAATAGTAGCTACCTGGCAGGGGTAGCAGAGGTATAACTGAGGTGACGCGCACCACGGTAAGGACTTAGTGGGCATCTATGTGATCATGATTAGAAAACACATTTGTTTTATGCCTCCATCTTTTATCAAACTGTACAGAGAGGGCTACCATGCACAAAGCACTTTACCATGTATGGGAGGAGTGTGTGCACAGCATAAATGGTTGGCCTCCCCTTCCAATCCTTGTTCCCCAGTTACGAAGCTGCTTTGATGGCCCCTGCCATGTACCTGTGCTTGTCCTGGAGAAGCCAGCAGGATCACAGTGAGCCCTTGCACCTCTGGCCATTGGTTTACCAAATGCTCACTGGGCACCTGTTGTAGGCCAGGCTGGACTGGGTATGGAAGGCTTGGAAGGGATCTTGTTTCTCCTGGATTCATTCTCCCAGCCCCTCACCCAGACCTGCTTCTGCCCTAGTTAGAAGTTCTAGCACTCAAATTCCATAAGAGCCCTCCCCCACCCCTGATCTATACTCTTCATAGGCCACCCTGTCTTCCAGAAAGTCCCCAGGCTTCACATAGTAATTGAAAAAATAGATTACTCTCGCTAAGTATCTCCCGTAGTGCTTTGCAAATACTTTATACCTACTGACTGATTTAATCAGCACAAAAGCTCTATAAGGGAAGTATTATTACATTATTTCTCGGGCAGAGAAACTGAGGCACGGAGAAGTTAAGTCACATGCTCCAGGTAAGTGGGGAAACTGGGAGCGTGAGCTCTTGGCCAGTATCTGAGACTGCTTCCTGTCTCAGGTTTTAATCTTGCAGTCATCCCTACCTTTGAAGGGAGCATATGCATTTAAATGGGAGTCAGTGACCCAAACTTGGTAACAAATGTAGAGCAAAGAGGAGCTCAGGTCTGTCGTGATCCAGCTCCAGGGCCTCCTTCTCAGGGAAGCCTTCCCTGACTGCCTTGGCATCTGTGATCGCCCTACTTTGCCACCATCCATGCATCTAACTAGTGCTTTTTGATTACCTACTGTGTGTCTGGATAGCAAACTGCAGATTCTCACAGGCAGGGATCAGATTAGCGGAATAATTGTTAAGTTTGCAGGCTTTGGAGCCAGAGTTGGGTTAGAATGCTGGTTGCTCCCTTCACTAGCAGTATGATTTGGGGCAAGCTCTTTAACCTTGATAAGCCTCAGTTTCCTCTTCTATTAAACAGGCCTAATAATAGTACCTGCCCCTCAGGGTATTGTGTGAAGAGCGCAGTCTGAATCCAGTAGAACCCTAAGGGCCGCTGCCAGGTGGTAGGTTCTTATTAAATATTACGGTGGTTCTGAAGTCTGTTTTCATGGTCTTGAGGACCATGCAGTCAGTAGGTGCTCCATGCACATTTGCATGAACAGGTGAACTAGTGGGCTGGACAGTTCACCCCTCTACACGGGAGTCCCCCTGTGTGTGAAATGGGGGGATGTTTGTCCACTGCCTCCCAGCTTGTGAGGATTAATGGGGTGCACTGCACGTGACAACACCCTGGAAACGGAGAGGGGCCCAGCACACAGCAGAGCGATTGCAATCATTTTGCCTCTGGTGACAATGGCCTGGGGCCAGGCGTCTAGGGCCTCCCAGAATGGTCTAGCTGGAGTTGTGGCCACTCAGGGAGGGTTGAGAATCTGGTGACCGGAACATCCAGCCCTCATGAGGCCAACCTCAAACATGCCCTAAGAGCACCCCCTGCTCCCCCAGGAAGGCCGTACATTCCAAGGAGCTCCACTGAGGACAAATTTGTGAAACCAGTTTTAACTAATCACTCCTTGGTCCTTACATTTGGGGGTCAGAAAATGAGATCTAATGTCACCTGGGTCGTAGCTTCTAACTGGTGTGTTGAGGACAGACCGCAGTGCTTATTTTCTGGATGAGGACATTAAGGCATCAGGAACTGGGTGACGTGCCCAAGGTCACACTGCTAGTGAGGGCCAGAGCTGATGCTTACCACCACGCATCCCACTGAAGTCTGGCCTATGCCCTGCAGCAATGAGGTGACTTCAAGGGCTCAATAAAGGAATCCATTCCACAGCGACAGACCTCAGCTGCCGTGGTCTGTGGAGCTCTCATAGCCTGACCTGCCACTCACCTCAGAAACCACAGACTATGGAGCAGAAGGAAATCGAGGCCCATTCCACCTCCCATTTTCCACATGGCAATGGGGAGACCTTGAGAAGGGCAGTGATCTCTCCAGGGCTACAGAACAAAGTGGTAGCTAGGGATGGGATGTCTCTGGTGCCAGGAGAGCTTCAAGATTTTCTTTCTAAGAAGCATGTAAAGACCTAACAGAGGGTAAGGTAACCACTGTTCATTCAACGAATGTTTATTGAGTGCCTACTATGTGCCAGGTACTTTTCTAGGTACTGGGGCTCCAGCAATTAATAAAGCAGATAAAGAGCCCTCATGAAGCTGATGTGTCATTAGCATTCTTGCGCTATATATTCACCACCAGCCTAAGAAATCAAACTTTATTAATAGGGTGTATTACTATGGAAACCTCCTGCTTACTGATTTCAACCTCTTCCCCTAAGAGGGGAGAAGAGGCCCCCAGTCCTCATAGACATGGAATCTCCCCACTCCTTGGCCAGATCTGGACTCCCAGACGCCAGGGCAAGCATGTTGGCCACCGAAACACACACACACGCTCATCAGATATTTGCTTGCTACAGGGAGCTTGAATCTCTTTTTCTTTCCCTTCCTTGGAGCCAGCCCCTTCTGGGCACTCCTACACACATCACTCCTTCCAGAGTAGGAATCTACCAGGTTTGTGCTACAGAATTTCTTTCTACAGTTCGATAAAGACACAATGAGCCTGTTAACTTCAGGATGCCCATCCAGACGTTATTAAACATTTTATGGGTTCTTATTATAAAAATGATGCATATTCATTTTAAAATAGAAGATACCTATAAGCAAAATAATTTTTAAAAAGCGTTTTCGCTCCCAGAATGCCAGCCCCTCATGAGAACCACTGTTTATACACAGGTATCTTCCAACAGGCAGAGTAGCCTAGCAGTTAGGTGCAGAGGTTGGAGCTGCACTGCCTGGCCTTTAATTCTGGTTTCCCTATTCCCAGCCATGTGACCCTGGACAGTTAAAAAAAAAAAAAATCTCTCTGTGCCTCAGTTTCCTCATCTGTAAAATGGGCATGTCAATAGTACCTGTCCTAGGGCTGCAGGAGAAGTAAGCTTCTGGACACTGCGTAGGAAGCTCTTGGACCAGGCTCTGGCATGAAGCGAGCTTATGTCATTCTTTGTCATTAGTGTTGTTTCAATTAAAAAATTGGATCACATTTCATACATTATCTTATAACCTTTCTTCACATCACATGTCATTCCTTGCCAATAAATATTCTTCTGTGACATCATTTTTTTAGACTTCATCTTTTAGAGCAGTTTTAGGTTCATAGCAAAATTGAGCAGAAAGTACAAAGGTTCCCATATACCAAGCCCTGCAAGGAATGAGGGTGACTTGAAGGGCTCAGTAAACACCCTCCACTCCCAGCATCCCCCGCCAGAGTGGTACATTTGTTACAAGTGACCCACACTGACACATGATTAGCACCCAAAGTCCGTAGTTTGGCTTCACCCTTGGTGATGCACATTCTGTGGGTTTAGACAAATGCATAATGGCATTTATTCACCATTAAAGTGTCACCCAGAGTGTTTTCACTGCCCTTAAACTCCAGCATGTTCTGACTAAGCATCCCTTCTTCCCCCACCCCCTGGTGACCACTGATCTTTTACTGTCTCCATAGTTTTGCATTTTTCCAAATGTCATGGAGTTGGAGTCTGTAGCCTTTTCAGATTGACTTCTTTCATTTAGTAATCTGCATTTTGGATTCCTCCACACCTTCTTGTGGCTTGATGTTTCATCCCTCTCTAGCACTGAATAATGTCCCATTGTCTGGATGTGCCACACTTTCTCCCTTCACCTGCTGGAGGACATCTTGATGGCTTCCCAGTTTTGGCAATTATGAATAGAGCTGGTAGAAACATCTATGTGCAGAATTTTGTGCGGACATAAATTCTCAACTACTTTGGGTAAATACCAAGGAGCGTGATTGCTGGATTGGATGGTAAGAGTATGTTTAGTTTGATAAAATCTGCCAGGCTGTCTTCCAAAGTGCCTGCACCACTTTCCATCCCCCCGAGCAATGAATGAGAGTTCCTGTTGTTCCACATCCTGGCCAGAATTCGGTGCTGTCAGTGTTCTGGATTTTGGCCTTCTAACAAATGTGTACCATGACATGATTTTAAATGGCTAAATCACCATCCACAAAGTTCATTTCAGCAATCTTTTATTTTGGATCTAGGTATATTTTCACTCATTATAAGTAACACCAGAGGGAACTGCCTTGTAACTAGGTCTTTGTGCACATCCTAATTTGCTTTCTCTAATGACTTTCTAGAAGTAGGATCAGTGGACCAAAGAGCCATTCAGTTTATTGGAGAAACCTCTGTGGTGGTCCTACTGGATGCCAGGCACGTGAAATCAAACTGTCTCTCAGAGAGGCATTGGATTACTGTTCCTGGAGAGTGTGTGTGTGGTTCTGGCTCTTACCCCTCCATCCTCTTTCAAACAGGGAGTCATTGTTTAAACTTGCCTGCCTAACAGGAGAGTGAGGGTGATGGTGTTCCTGAGGTGTGATAGCTCCTTGCATCAGCCAGCTGGCACTGTCTTGCTTATGGAGGGTCTGAAGCTAGATCCCTGTGGGTGACCACATGGCTCCTTAAAGCTCTGTGGCACCCCATTCCTGGAAACATAGTGGTTGGGAAACCACAAAGGGAAGCCAACTGAGGTCCAAGATCCAGAGATTGAGGTCCTGCTTCCCACTTGCTCTGTCATCTACCTTCCCTCTCCTTTTCCGCTCTCAATCCTTCCTTCCCTCTTCAGTGAACGTAGAAGATGCCAGATCCTGTGTTGTGTTCAATATATCACAAAACACCTATAGCAACAAAACACCTATAAGCTCTCACGGAGCTAGTGGAAGAGACAGATACTGAATATATAAATTCACAAATGCACCATCACAAATTGTGACCAATTACAAAGGGAAAGTTTCCACTGCTCTGAGAGAGAGCAATGGGGAATGAACCTTCACCTTGGTCATCAAGGAGGACCTCGCTAAGGAAGTGCTTGTGCTGAGGCCTAAAAGATGAGATACTCACAAGGAAAAGCGTGGGGGAAGGCCATTTCAGGTAGTCAGCTCAGCATGTGCAAAGGTCCTGAGGTGGGAACTAAAAGGAGGCATGTGTGGCTTGAGTGTACCAGAGGAGGAACACTGAATTAAGAGGGAGGCAGGCCTATCCCCAGGACCTTGAAGTTCTGAATAGCAAATCTAGAGGCTGGTGGGTGGCCCAGCTCAAGGTGAAGGCCAAGATCTGAGCAGATAAACTTGGTATGAGTGAGAGCAGGCCAGGGACAGATGGTTAGGCAGGCTGGACTGTGCCTGGACTCTAGTGGTGTTTGCTGCTCAACTTCTGAGCAAAGAGGTACCTGTTGCTGGTGGGCCAGGACAGTGCCAGAGCCTCAAATTTGTTTTGATGGCTAAAAACACATGTAGCCTGATTCACCCTTTTATTTCTGTAAAAATAATATGTCAATGATTATTAAGGCCACGAACCACAAACATATGTAGCAATATGCTGAATCTCACAATGTAACAGTGAACAGCAAACCCCAAAGGGACAGGCTAAATGATTCCATTAATGTGAAGTTCAATAGCAGGCAGAACTCACCTGAGATGACAGAAATCACAGGGTGAATCAGGAGTGGCACATAGGAGTATTCTAGGATGCTGGTCATTTCCAGGTTTTTACCTGAGGGCTGGACACACAGGTGTGGTCAGTTTGGGAAAATGCAGTATCTGGATTTTTCCATATGTCCAGGATACTTCAACAAAATGTTTATTACTCCCACCACTCACAAAAATTAACTGACAATGGATAAAAGACTTCAACTTAAGGCAGGAAACTATAAGAATCCTAGAAGAAATGTTGAAGAAAGTCTTATAGATACTGGCCTAGGCAAAGAATTTATGAAGAAGACCCCAAAAGCAATCTCAACCACAATGAAAATAAATAAATTGGACCTGATCAAACTAAAAGCTTCTGCACAGCCAGGGACACAATCAAAAGAACAAACAGACAAGCCACAGAATGAGAGAAAATATTCACATGCTATACATCTGATAAAAGATCAAAACCCGGAATCTGGGGCAGCACCTGTGGCTCAGTGAGTAGGGCACCGGCACCCCATATACTGAGGGTGGCGGGTTCAAACCCAGCCCCGGCCGAACTCCAACAACAACAACAAAATAGCCGGGCATTGTGGCGGGCGCCTGTAATCCCAGCTACTCAGGAGGCTGAGGCAAGGGAATTGCCTAAGCCCAGAAGTTGGAGGTTGCTGTGAGCTGTGTGATGCCATGCACTCTACTGAGGGTGATAAAGTGAGACTCTTGTCTCTGTAAAAAAAATTAAAACAAAAAACAAAAACCACAGAATCCACAAAGAACTCAAGCAAATGAGCGAGTAACAAGCAAACAACCCCATTAAAAAGTGGGCAAAAGACATGAACAGAAACTTTTCAAATGAAGACATACTAATGGCCCACAAACTCATGAAAAAATGCTCAACATCTCTAATCACTAGGGAAATACAAATCAAGACCACAATGAGATATCACCTAACTCCAATGAGAATGGCTTGTATTAAAAAGTCCCAAAACATCAGATGCTAGTTAGGACACAGAGAAAAGAACATTTATACCCTGTTCGTGGGACTGCAAACTAGTACAACCTCTGTGGAAAACTGTATGGAGATATTTCAAAGAACTTAAAGTAGACCTACCATTTGATCCAGCAATCCCATTGCTGGGTGTATACCCAAAGGTAAAAAGGTCATTCTATAAAAAGAATACCTGCACTTGAATGTTTATAGCAGCACAATTCACAGCCACAAAGATGTGGAAACAACCCAAGTGCTCACTGATACCTGAGTGGATTAATAAAATGTGGAACTATGGGGTACTACTGAGCCATAGAAAGGAAATCTAGTATCTTTTCGGACAACCTGGGAATGATTCTTCTAAGTGAAGTGTCACAAGAATAGAGAAAGAAACACATGTACTCAATACCAAATTGGACCTAGTCAATCACCACTTAAGTGCACATGTGGAAGTAAATCTCAATGAAATCAAGCTGGGGGGAGGAGAGAGAAGAGGATGGGTAAAGTCACACCTGTTGGGTACAGTGCATATGATTTGGGTGAACGGCACACTTACATGTGTAACTTTGACTGAATCTGTACAAAAATGAAGTATATAAACAAAACATCTGTACCTGTTAACATTCTGAAATCTTCATGTCAACTAACCTGGATGGAGTTGAAACACATTCTTCTCAGTAAAGTATCAAAACCTGCGGGATACTACAAAGGCAGTATTAAGAGGGAAATCTATAGCATTGGAAGCCTTCATCAAGAAAACAGAAAGAGAGGCCAGCAACTTAATGGATCATCTCAAGCAACTGGAAAAGGAAGAATATTCCAACCCCAAACCCAGCAGAAGAAAAGAAATAACCAAAATTAGGGCAGAATTAAATGAAATTGAAAACAAAAGAATTATTCAGAAGTTCAATGAAATGAAAAGTTGGTTTTTTGAAAAGATTAATAAAATTGATAAATCTTTGGCCAACCTAACCAGAAACAGAAAAGTAAAATCTCTAATATTGTCTATTAGAAACAATAAAGGAGAAATAACAACAGACAATTCAGAAGTTCAAAAAAATCCTCAATGATTACCTCAAAAAACTCTATTTCCAGAAATTTGAAAATTAGAAGGAAATGGATCAATAACTGGAAGCACACCACCTTCCTAGAGTCAACCAGAAAGAATTAGCAATCTTGAATAGACTTTTATCAATCACTGAAATATCATCAACAATATGAAATCTCCGAAAAAAGAAAAGTCCAGAACCAGATGGTTTCACATCTGAATTCTATCTAACTTTTCAAGAGGAACTAGTACCTATATTATACAACCTTTTCCAGAGCATAGAAAAACAAGGAATACTTCCCAACACATTCTATGAAGCAAATATCACCCTGATACCCAAACCAGGAAAGGATCCAACAAAGAAAGAAAATTATAGACTAATATCATTAATGAATATTGATGCAAAAATATTCAATAAGATATTAGCAAACAGAATTCAACAAAACATTAAAAAATATATACACCATGATCAAGTTGGTTTTATTCCAGAGTTGCAGGGTTGGTTCAACATATGCAAACCTATAAATATAATACATCACATCAATAAAATAAAAAACAAAGATCATATGATTCTCTCAATTGATGCAGAAAAAGCTTTTGATAATATCCAGCATCCTTTCATGATCAGAACACTTAATGAAAATAGGCATAGAAGGGACATTTCTTAAACTGATAGAGGCCATCTACAGCACACCCACAGCCAATATCATATTGAATGGTATAAAACTGAAAACATTTCCACTCAGATCAGAAACTAGGCAAGGATGCCTACTGTCTCCACTGCTGTTCAACATAGTAATGGAAGTCTTAGCCATCGCAATCAGACAAGAGAAGGCGATCACGGTTAGCCAGATAGGGTCAGAGGAGATCAAACTCTTACTCTTCACTGATGATATAATCCTATACCCGGAAAATCCCAGGGACTCAACTTCAAAACTCTTAGAAGTGATCAAGGAATACAACAGTATCTCAGGATACAAAATCAATACTTACAAATTAGTAGTTTTTATATATGCCAACAATAGTCAAGCTGAAAATACAGTCAAGGACTCTATTCCTTTTACAGTAGTGCCAAAGAAGATGAAATATGTGGGAATTTACCTAACAAAGGACATGAAAGATCTCTATAAAGAGAACCATGAAACTCTAAGAAAAGAAATAGCTGAAGATGTTAACAAATGGAAAAACATGCCATGCTCATGGCTGGAAAGAATCAACATTGTTGAAATGTCCATACTACCCAAAGTAATCTACAGATTTAATGCAATCCCTATTAAGACACCATTGTCATACTTTAAAGAGCTTGAAAAAATAGTGCTTCATTTTATGTGGAATCAGAAAAAACCTCTAATAGTAAACACATTACTCAGAAATAAAAACAAATCAGGAGGTATCACGTTACCAGACTTCAGGCTATAGTATAAATCTATAGTGATCAAAACAGCTTGGTACTGGCATGAAAACAAAGAAGCATATTTATGGAACATAATAGAGAACCAAGAGATGAACCCAGCTACTTATCGTCATTGGATCTTTGACAAGCCTATCAAAACTATTCAGTGGGGGAAAGACTCCCTATTTAACAAATGGTGCTGGGTGAACTGGCTGGTGACTTGTAGAAAACTGAAACTGGACCCCCACCTTTTACCATTAATAAAAATTGATTCTCACTGGATAAGATTTAACCTTAAGACATGAAACTATAAAAATACTAGAAGAGAGTATAGGGAAAACACTTGAAGAAATCAGCCTAGGAGAATATTTTATGAGGAAGACCCCCTGGGGCAACTGAAGCAACACCAAAAATACATTCCTAGGATCTGATCAAACTAAAAAGCTTTTGCACGGCCAAGAGCACAGTAAATAAAGCAAACAGACAACCTTCAGAATGGGAGAAGACTTTTGCAGGTTATGCTTCTGACAAAGGTCTGATAACCATAATCCACAGAGAACTCAAACTAATCAATAAGCAAAGAACAAATAACCCCATTTCTATGTGGGCAAGAAACTTGAATAGAAACTTCTCTGATTAAGATAGGTGCATGGCCTACACATGAAAAAATGCTCATCATCTTTAATCTTCAGAGAAATGCAAATCAAAACCACTTTGAGATATCATCTAACTCCAGTAAGATTAGCCCATATCACAAAATCCCCAAACTACAGATGTTGGCATGGATGCAGAAAGAAGGGGACACTTATACACTGCTGGTGGAAATGCAAGCTAATATGGCCGTTTGGGAAAGAAGTTTGGAGAATACTCAAGGAACTAAAAGTAGACCTACCATTTGATCCTACGATCCTCTACTAGGTATATACCCAGATGATCAAAACTTATTTTACAACAAAGACATTTTCACTAGACTGTTTATTGCAGCCCGATTCATAATAGCCAAGACATGGAAACAGCCCAAGTGCCCATTGATCCATGAATGGATTAACAAATTATGGTATGTGTACACCATGGAATACTATGTAGCCATGAAAAAGATGGAGACTTCACATCTTTTATGTTTACCTGGATGGAGCTGGAGCATATTCTTCTTAGTAAAGTATCTCAAGAATGGGGAAAAAAGTATCCATTGTACTCAGTACTACTATGAAATCAATATATAATCACCTAACATTCATATGAATGGCAAAACATAACTATAGTCCAGTGAGTAGAAGTGAAGAGGGGAGAGAGGGGAGGGGAGGGGGAAGGTGGGAGGAGGGAGGGTATTTGGGGGACTTCACCTAATGTGCATGATGCAACAGTTTATTTCAAAGCTATTAAGAAAAGAGCATAATTGTGATGGATGTGTTAGTTCAATGTAAGCATTTCACATTGTATATCAAATCAGTACACTGAATCCCATAAATGCATCAATGTACATAGTTATAATTTAATTAAAAAATTTTAAAAAAGAATGGAAAAGCAAATGCCCAATAACTCAATACTACTATGAAGCCAGTAGACGATCTAATTCATGTCCACAAAGAAGAAAAACTCATTTCAATTCAAGTTGGACGGAGAAGGAACAAGGATGGAGAGTTTGGAGTGCTCCAACTGAATGGGCACAATGTAGGGGTGTATGGCACAGCTTTTGGGTGCAGGACATAGCTACAAGAGGGACTCTACCTAACAAATTCAAATATTGTGATTTGATTATTTGTATCCTCATGTTAACCTGAAATAAAAAATAAAATAAAAATAAATTGATCCCGCAATTCCTCTACTAGGCATATATCCCAAAGACCAAAAATCACTTTGCAACAAAGATACTTGCAGATTGTTCACTGAAGCTCAATTCATAATTGCCAAGTCCTGGAAGAAGACCAAGTGCCCATTGGCCCATGAATGGATTAATAAAATTTTGATATCTGTATACCATGGAATACTAATCAGCATTAAAAAAGATGGAGACTTTACCTGTTTTATGTTTACATGGATGGAGCTGGAACATATTCTTCTTTGTAAAGTATCTCAAGAATGGAAGAAAAAGTATCCAATGTACTTAGTACTTTTATGAAACTAATTTATAATTACACTTTCTTTTGAAAGATAGATCACAGCTATAGTCCAGGATGAAAGAGAGAAGTGGAGGGGGAAGGGAGGGGAGGGGGGAGGTTTGATGGAGGGTAAACGGTGGGACCACACCTATGGAGCACATTGCAAGGGTACAAGTCAAATCTATCAAGTATGGAACATAAATGTCTTAACACAATAATTCAGTAAATGAGGTGAAAGCTATATTAATTAGTTTGATGTAAGCACTCCAAATTGTATAAAAATCAACACATTGTACCCCACAAATGCATAAATGTATTCATGATCTATGTGTATATATAACTTAATAAAAGGAAAAATAAATCAATAAAATATTTTATTACAACTAAATCTGGCATGGATGGACAAGTTGTGGTTGTGCAGGAGGAAGTCTTTGTATTAATGTTCAAATAGCTGGGGTTGAAGTGGACTGATGTCTCAAGTGGCTCAACTACAAAGAGCAGAGAGACACAGGACATAAATGGGGTAAAATGTTAATAATAGACAAATATAAGTAATGTTAGGTGAGTACTCATTTAATTGTTCTGGACAATCTTCAGGATAGAAATTATTCAAAATAAAAATTTGTGAAATAAAAGAAAGAAAAAAATGCTATTTCCTATTTTAAATAAAAGGGGGAATACCTATCTCTCATCAAGTTACGGTTGTGTGTCCCCTGCCCTGTTAGGCACCTAATGTGTATTACATATAATCACATGAGCCAGGTAGGTCTTTATAAGTAATAAAAATCCAATTAAATCACTGAAGTAGACATTTGTTAGCCCATGCATTTGAGCAAGCCAGGAGTGATAGGCTTCAGGTCAGGCTTGATCCAGGACCTAAAATATGTAACCTGTTTTCTCTGTGTCTCAGCTATGTTTCTTGTGGTTTGGTTTCATTTTCAGACATATTCTCCCCCTGGGGCACTAGGTGGCTGCCAGGGCCAATCAGGTAAAAGGCAAGTTCCCCAGAGGGAAGGGAGAGAAGATGCTGGGAAGATCACCCCAGATGGGTCCCACTTTAGCATGTAATCCATGAGACAGACAGTCTTACCCCCTTCTACTTGTCAGGGGTTCAGAGGGGTTACGTGACTCTTCCAAGATTTCATGACCAGGAAAGGACAGCTGGTATGTAAACCCCAGGTCTGCCTGCCCCCGCAGCCTAAGATGGCCTTTTTCTTATACAATCACTTTTTTTTTCTGTGAGACAGAGTCTTACTCTGTTGCTCTGGGTAGTGCCATGGCATCATAGCTCACAGTAACCTCAAGCTCCTGCACTCAAATGATCCTCTTTCCTCAGCCTCCTGACTAGCTGGGGCCTCGGGCACCCACCGCAATGCTCAGCTATTTTCTTGTGTTGTTAGTAGAGACAGGGTCTTGCTCTTAGTTAGAGTTCTTGCTGGTCTTGAACTCCTGAACTCAAGTGATCCACCTGCCTCGGCCTCCCAGAGTGCAAGGATTACAGGCGGGAACCACTGTGCCTGGCTGCAATCATTTTTCTCTTTACAGAAAGTGTGAACAAACAGCAGGAAAAAGAACGCCGGACCTGCACTCTGACACCATCATTTTTGTATGTTCTCTTCCCATCTTTCTTCATAACCAAAGGATTATTTGCTTTCCTTCTTTCTTTCTTTTCTTCATTTATTTTATTTTTTTATTAAGTCATATACACATAGATCATGAATACGTTTATGCATTTGTGGGGTACAAGGTGTTGGTTTTTGTACAATTTGGAGTGCTTACATCAAACTAATTAATATAGCTTTCGCCTCATTTACTTGATTATTGTGTTAAGACATTTATGTTCCATACTTGATAGATTTGACTTGTCGAAATCAGATGTTGCTGTGAGAACCCCTGAAGACCTCTTAGGCTACCATGACACACTTGACTCGGGACCATCGAGGCGCAGGTGTTGCAGAGATGGCCTGAGTTTGAGGCTAACCCTTTCCAGTGCAGGAGTCCAGACCCGCCTGTACCATTTAGTAAACCAAGTCGATTCAGGCAGCCAACACATCCTTAGGAAACAGAAGCAACGGTGATGACCTAAGGAAAAGCCCTTCGTGTTCTGGATGTTGTCCCGTCAGCATCAAACTGTCACAACATTCCTCAAGGGGACATCACCCCATTTTTCAGAGAAGGAAACTGAGGCTCTGAGAGGAGAAGACTCACCCAGGTCACCCACATGGCAGAGGCAAAAGCCACACCCAGTGTCATTTCTGTCTGTCACCACAGGGGTTCCCTGAATATTGGGGGGATGTTATTCCCCCTCAGCTGAGCACCCTGGGGATTTCAG
This sequence comes from Perodicticus potto, assembly GCA_963574655.1. NCBI lineage: Eukaryota > Metazoa > Chordata > Mammalia > Primates > Lorisidae > Perodicticus > Perodicticus potto. The sequence continues at coordinate 107,545 of CAUYRH010104756.1, forward strand.
CGCTGATCTCCCGTGGGTTATAAGAATTTGAATCAAAGCCTCCTCTGTTGTTCGAGAAAACCTGTTGGCTTTGCTTCAGCCCAGGAACTTTGTAAAGTAGTCGGATTCCTGCTAATAAAAACAAGTGTCATTTTACAGTGCTTTCTATAAATCTGTTCGTGACCTTTAATAAAAATTTATGACCCTCATAATCTTGTTCAGCACACCCTGGTCAGATTACTGCTCACTGGCCAGTAATCTGCAAACCTTTAAAATGTTGTGACTACGTCCTGGGCCCACGCCAGGGGTCCCGCTCCAAGTGATGGGAATGGCATGAGTAATGATTAATCCAAACTGCCTTGTGCCGAATGCAAAGCTGTGTTTTTGATGCAGGCCATTGGGCCAGGAATCCTAGAAAGAACAGGAACTGGAAGACACTTGGGCTTTCCAGAGGGCCCATTAAACCAGTTGTTAACTAAACTTAGTTCCACCTGCTGACCTTTTCCTCTTGCACCTTCATCCCCTTCCGCGTCATCAGAGCAAGGAGCCAAAAATAGTGTCCCCTGTACCCAGCGGTGCTGGGCAAATCCAAGGACCTCTCCTGAATCCGTGTGTTTGTTCACACTTTGCTAACAGGGTTGGAAGCTGGAGCGGCAGGAGGTTGGGATAAGCTGCTTGTGTTTTCAGCATCTTGTTTGTTCATGCTTCTCTCTCACTAGAGCCCTGAGCCTATGATTTTACCCCATGGCGATGTATTATCTCAAGCGATCGCCAAAAGGTTGCAGGCCAAAAACACCTTATCAAATGTTTGCCTGGCTGTTGCATTGCATAAAATCATATCGCTTTTGCTGTGAGGCAAAAGCTTTTGCTCTGGCAGGCAAATTCATACATTTGCATAAATCTTACAGTGTAACTCAGGACCCTCTGCCCACGATGCAAACTGCAAGGAACCCCGACCATTTCGGCTCTCTTGACTACTTGGAATTCATGAAAATATGACATCATGGTGGTTTTAAGGAAATGTGTTTTCCTATGAGGTAAGGGCTTCTCTGAGGCCACCACAGTGCCTGGGTATTAAGGCAAGTATATACATCACCTCACCCTAAACTAAGTGGCTGTTGAACTTCACTGCCAGTGTCCTAGTTAGAAGAAGGGGCATTTGTAAGTCACTTGGGCATCCAACCCAAGCCCTTCCTTTCCTGTATGGAGAAGGAAGCAGGAATTCAAGAATCACACATTGTCCAGACGAGGAAAGACCTCAGGATGGCTAGATCCTTGCTGCTCAGAGGGTAGTCCTTGCCCAGCAGTGTCAGCATCACAAGGACACTTTCCATAAATGCAGAATCTCAGAACCCTCCCGAGGGTGACCAGCTGTCCTGCTTTGCCCAGATTCAGAAGCTTCCTGGATAGGAGATTCCGGGGCTCAAACTGGGGTGTGTACCGGACCTACTGAGTCAGAATCCATAATGTCAAGAAGATCCCATGTGATCTGTGTGCATGTGGAAGTTTGAGAAGCAGTAGCCTGGCCCACACTTCTCTATGTGGGTTTTAGAAACTAAAGCACAGAGAGCCCTCTCCCCCACCCTCCCTACTCCCGCAAACCACGGAGCCAGTGAGCAGCTACCCTGGAGCCAGTTCTCTGGACTCCTCTCTCCTGCCCCACCTCTTCACCCCACCTTGCATGGCATCCTGACTCTGCCTTCTGTAAGAGGAATCCTAATTCAGGAGGAGGGTCCAGAGGCACCCTGAATTCTCACAGTGTCTTTAGGACAGTGTAATTCAGGCCAGCCTGCTGATCATGCCTGCTGCCCACAGCAGCAGCCCTGTTCAAAGGAGACATGACCATATTTAAATTAAAATGTTCTGAGATCTTGAGGTTAAGGTGCCTTAGAAGTCACCTCATACGCTCTCCTGCGCGGTGTAGAAAATGCGTTATAGCTTTCCTCCATCAAGGCCAGCCAACTCTGCTTGGATCCCCACAGAGACAGGAAAGTCACCACCTCACATAGCAGGCTCCGTTGTTGGAAAACATAGATTGGTCTTGTGGCTTTTTGCAATATTAGATTTAACTTTTTTCCTTGCTGCAGCTTCTATACACCAATCCTACTTCTGCTCTCTGGAGTAGTTTAGAAAGTCCGGGTCCTCTTCGACACAAAAAAATCCCTTAGATATTTAAAAACTAGAATTAGGACTTACCTTCTCCAGGTCAAACTTTGCCATTTTTTAAAACTTTGTTCTTTGGGTAAAATGATATTTAAATCCCACCCCCTTCTTGCCACCGCTAACCGTCACTTCTGTCATTGTCTTCAGAGAGATAGCCGCCTATGACATCCCTCTTAAAGGATGTCGAACAGCAGCCTCCAGCTGAGTCCAGCAAAGAGGGGCTTCCTTACCTCCTTTGTCAACCTAATTTTTTTTTTTTGAGACAGAGTCTCGTTGTTGCCCTCGGTAGATTGCCGTGGCATCCATAGCTCACAGCAACCTCAAACTCTTGGGCTCAAGTGATTCTCTTGCTTCAGCCTCCCAAGGAGCTGGGACTATAGGCACCTGCCACAACGCCCGGCTATTTTTAGAAACGGGGGTCTTGCTCTTGCTCAGGCTGGTCTTGAACTTGTGAGCTCAGGCAATCCACCCGCCTCAGCCTCCCAGAATGCTAGGATTATAGGTGTGAGCCACTGTGCCTGGCTAGACAACCCAATTTTGATTTAGGGTTTTTTCTTTTAAGCAGTCACATCACACTGTTAATGCATATTAACCCTGTCAAATGTGTCTCTCAAATTCACAAATCTTTCTCACATAAACTACCACCAAGAAAATTCCCCACTGATTTGTACTTAATTTTCTGAGTTCAGCTGCCTGACTTTTATCTCTCCTTGAGTGTCATTTCCTCTTGGGCCGGCCCGTGTTTCTGATCACTGGGGTAACTTTGCCTCCTGGGTCTTTCCCTTTATGAATTAGTCATCTCTCCCAGCGGAGCTGACATCAGCCAGCGCTCCTGAATTTACTTGCTCACCTGCTGAAGTGTTCAGGTCAGAGTCAGAGGACATAAGTGTGATGTGTGCTCCTGTCTCAGGGAGGTTGCAGTATGGCTTAGAATGAGGTCTCCCCTCCAGGGCACAGAGAAAGTGCAAACCAAGGCCAAGCTTTCTAGGCACAGTCTCTGAGGGAGCCCTGGTCTAGGGGGTTTGTGGGTCACCACAGTACAATTTGTTGGGAGCTTGTCAAAAGTATAGGCACCCGGGCCCACTCAGCTCACTGACCTAGGGAAGGAGCCCAGCTTCTGTATTTGTAACTCATCTGATTCTGACCCAGGCTGCAGTTGAAAAGGGTGAAGAAGCTGAGGCAGCCAGGTGAGCCCAGGACACAGGGAGCAGGGAAGAGCTGGGAAGAGAGGAGAAAGGAGGGTGGGGCCCCTGGACCTGCAGAATAGGATGAGGCATGGGCTGGCGATGGGAAGGGGGTCCCAGGAGACCATCCTGGGTGGGCTGGAGGAGGTCTGTGCCCAGGCTGTGCCCCTGGCCCTGCCTTGCTGAGGAAAATCTTGCAGCATCTCTGCGCTGTAAGCCAAAGATGTGGACCTAGGTTCAGGATGCCATTAATGTCCTGAGCAATTTGAGACCTGCCGAAGGTCCCACACCAAGTCCTCTCCTGTATAGCAAGAGCGTTTGGCAAACAGCCCCAGACCCTGGTGTCCGGAGGTCTGTGACTTCCCGCTGGGCCCTGCCCCCTTGTATTCTGGGCACCTCAGTTGTTGGATGTTTGCTTCCTGGCGCTGGATTTAGAGCAGTAGCCCCACCATTTACAAGGCGCGTGACCTGGGATAGGTTCTCTCTCCTCTCCTTTTGAAATAAGGGGACAGAACAGCACCTCCCTCGTCAGGTGCTGGAGCAGTCAGGACCTCACATGATCCGCTGAGTGCCTGCTGTGTGCTGCTCCCTGTGCCAGGGTGAGGAGCTTGCCCTGGGCAAGGGTCAGTTCTCCTGGAGACGACAGACCAAATATGAGAGCATATCAGATGGTGAGCAGTGCCACGGAGAAAAATAAAATAAACAGGACAGAGGGTCTGAGAGTTTGGAGGGCAGAAGGAGGGGGCTGCCGTTCTAAATAGGAGGTCAGTGAAGGTGACATCTGAGCAAGTGAGGAAGCCCCACGGACAGCTAGGAAAGAGGCTTCAGGAATGGAGACACCCAGTGCGAAGGCCCCGAGACAGGACATGCCTGCAGGGCAGGGGTCAGTCTAACGGGATCGGGCACATGACGTTGACGAGGTTGCTCGGCATCATCACTACATATGATCCTTACTAGGATTGTTATTCGTGGTAGAGTCACAGGATTCCGCTTCTGAAACATGCAGCCCGTGAGAGTTACATCAATCTGGGTGGAATCCCAATGCTGTAATTCTCAAGCTGTTTAATCACAGCCGAGCCTCTTAACTTCTCTGAGCCTCTGCTGACTGGTGAAAACAATGAAACCGGTAGTTCAAGTTTATCGTGGGGACCAAATGCACAGGAGCACGGAGCTGACCCTACAGTGCAGGACACAGTGAGCCACCTTGAGCCCTCAGCGTCACTCCCCCACCTTACCGGCTAGTACTGCCCCCCACACGCTCGAGGTCACAGGGCACCAGAATGCCAAAAGCCAGGACGGGCCCCACGAGCTTCCACAGCCCTGTCCTCTCCCACACCATCTACCCTACTTCAGCTGTTTCTTTTTAGAAATGAAACAGCAGCCCTCGATTTTGAAAATAGATCACTCAGAGTTCTCCTCCCTCTAATTAGGTTGTCTCAGTTGTTTATTTTGCACAGTGAGGAAGGAGCTTGGAATTTACCCAGAAGACTGGAGAGGGTCCAGAGCTGATAGCGGTTTTTGGCCACCCCTTCGCGTCTGCCTGTCTCCCCATCTTGTCCTCTCTGAATGTAGCCCCGGGCAGACACACTGAGTCTCGGATCAAAGAATCTGGGGGACATGTTGACATGGGCAGGGGTCTCTCTCCAGACTTACAGAGCAGGGGCACCTTCACTTGCCTGCTCAGCTCCAGGATTCTTTATGAAGATCAGGAGTGGAAGATCCTGTGGAAGTCCCCCAGCAGCAGTGTGTGTTCTGGGCAGTGAGATATCATGGCACTTTAGTGGGACATCCCGGCGGGGAATACAAGGCAGGCTGATGTGCTGAGTGCTGGCGGTGCAGGAAGGACGTGGCCTCAGGCTGCCTTTCTCGGGTGCCTTGTTTCTGGGGGATTTATACTAAGGGCATCTGGATCCCTCAGCCCCCAAAGATGTCTTAGAATTATCCAAGAGCTGGGGTGGCACCTGTGGTTCAACAGAGTAGGGCGCCGGCCCCATATGCCCGAGGTGGCAGGTTCAAACCCCAATCCCTGCCAAAAACTGCAAAAAAAAAAAAAAAAAAAAAAAAAAAATAAAGATACAATGACAAAATTTTAAGTCGGTGTGCAGTGAGGAAATTAAACACCCCCAAGAAAAAG